>JBBGZY010000790.1:4450000-4475000 GCA_037952925.1 Lithobates clamitans
CACGCATCTGGTAAACTGCAATTTTCCATGTTTGGCTTGTGTGCTCCCAACATATGACAGCAGGTAAATAGATCACTACATTGCATAAATTACTTAAAGCTGAGCTCCAGGATAAGGAAATATTGTCTAAATAAAAGAGGTGCATATATTCTTAATCAAATCTTGGTGTGCTTTGTGCATTTGTGTATTTTATCAAAATCGTTTTCTGTACAGGAGCTTCCTGCAAAAAAAAAAACGCTCACTGCAACCCTCTCTCCTTGTGTAGGGTGACTGGTCTTGTCTCCGCCCCCTCCTGGAGTGTTCTGCAGGGAACCTGTAGTGGGTGGAGCCTACTGGGTCCCTCCCATAGCTCAGCTGTCTGCACAGGCTACGTACAGCACAGTAATGATACCATTGCTGCTTCTACATGGTAATAAACTACGTTTGCAAGGGCATTGGGGTACACAAAGTTGATTTAAATCCCTTGTGGCTAATAAGGAATATATTAAAATGAGAGTTTGTATGCCTGGAGATTAGCTTTAAGTAGATTAAAACTCTGACTGAATTACACTATATTACCAAAGGTATTGGGACGCCTGCCTACACGCACATACAGTACAGAACCCTGATCTTGCTTCATAATTTTTTCCCCCATAGTCCTCAACCTGTTCTGGAGATGTGAGCAGGAAGAAGGTATAATGCTGCACGTGTGGTGGCACTAAGCTTCAAACTTTCTGGAAGGAGGTACACAAGATTACCACCCTTGTCACTACTTATTCGCTGGATTACTCCCTAGCCCAATGCCTTCTCCACCACACATTCCTGCCCAAAGGGGCCTACTTCAAATCCTGCCCATGTTTATGGTAAATGCTGCTAGATTATGCATCCCTATACATTGGCAATCAACAAAGGTTCTAATGGTAAGGCAATGGTTCCAGCGACTCAAGAAAATTGAAAAAATAGAGGAACTTATTAATTTCACTTATAACAGACTTTCTAAATGTACTACTACATGATTCTGCTGGTCCCACTTTGAAACAACTGCAGTTACTACTAAATATTTTCTATGGTTAATCTTAAACTTAACTCTGCTTGATGGCCATTTCCCTGTGGGAAACCAGGAGGAGCTTCCCCCTTCCCAGCACTGGGGTGTACCAGCTACAGAGAGTAGGCATTGTTTTCTTATAGCTTCCCTTCCACTTGGTTCCTTCCCAGAACCCTAACCCCTTAACACCCCTTTTTTTTCTTTTTCTTCTCTTTTCTTATCTTTGCTATCTCAGTTTTTTTTGTTGTCAGGATTTAATCTGCTCCCCATTTCATACTTATACTGTAGGTCACCTACCATTGGGGAAATACTTGACATAACTAGAATTTACAAAAATGTGTTGTTTCTACACAGTTGAGATGTGCTATATGATTGCCTTTCTCATGTTAACTCATCTGCTCCTGGAATGCTATTTAATGATGCCAATTCTGTATGCTGCTTTACCTTTTTTAATAAAACATTTAGGGAAAAAATAAATGGAGGTGCACGTAGCGTTTAAAAATTGCTCACTAAAGCCAAGTGCAAGTCCTTAATTAGAGGACGATAGAGAAAAAAGAGGACGATAGGGCTGAAAAGATGAAATTGCACTAAAAATTGCAATTGCGTGCAATGGCTAGATGTCACAGATAATCCCAGAAGGCTTTAACCCACCAAAATGCCAATCCCACAAACATTGGTGGTTAGTGGCTCTTTATACCCCCCAAAACAATCTCCCAATCATTGGTGGTCAGTGGCTTTTCAAAACTCCCCACTCCCCATATTAGGTTGTCAGCGGCACTTAAAACGCCTTGTGAACGCGCACAAAAGCAAACTGAAGGAATATACAAGTATGTTAAAGGGGTTGAAAACCCTTGTGTTTTTTCATCTTCATGCATCCTATGCATGAAGATAAAAAGACTTCTGACACTGACTGGCCCCCCAGCCCCCCCAGTTCTACTAACCTCAGCCCTTAAATCCCTCGGCAGAGACTTGCTCTTCCTCTCTGTCCAGGGTTCCCGGAGCCATTGACTCCCGCTGCTGTCAATCAAATCCAATGACACGGGGGCGGGGCTGAGACCGGCATTCTGTGTCTTTAAACGCAAATGCTGGTCTCAGGAGTGCGCCTGCAAGGTAACCCCCCGGGAGAGGACTTCTCCCAGGGGGTTTACCAATGCAAAGAGGAGCCGCAAGCGCCACCGGGAGACACCAGAAGACGAGGTTTGGGGCCACACTGGGTAAAACGATGTGCACAGTGGAGGTAAGTATGATATGTTTGTTATTTAAAAAAAAAAAATGTAAGGTTTAGTGTCACTAACTTACTCTAGCAAGGGGGCTGCCTAGCCGTTTAGTTATATAAGTCGGACTTAAAGTGATTGTAAGGGTTAGTTTTTTTTTTTTTTTTTTTAAATAACAAACATATCATACTTACCTCCACTGTGCAGCTTGTTTTGCACAGAGTGGCCCCGAACCTCATCTTCTGGGGTCCCCCGGCGGCTCTCTCGGCTCCTCCCACATCAGATAACCCCCTAGAAGAAGCGCCCTCCCAAAGGGGGTTACCTTGCGGGCGCACTCCCGAGTCCAGCATTCGGCGACCTCAGCCCCTACCACTTTTTCTGGCAACATTGTCACTTGGGAAGGATGTGGCTTGGTGAGAATACATTGCTGGGGAGTGGGCTATCCAAGGACTGAATGGATGTCTCTTTGAGCTACCCCCAGTAGTGTATTTAGGTTTTGTGCTGCCCTAGGCCTGACTAAAATCATGTACCCCCTAATTTAAACATGACCCACCCCTTCCTATCACAGCCACATCCTTTGCTGTTTAAGACCCGCCCTGAAATTTTCGAGTGGGGACACTAGTTCTGAGGGCCTGGGGGGGGGGGGGGGAATGGATTCCCTTAATTTGCAAAGATTTCCTCTCACTTCCTGTTTGGCTATGGGACATGAAGTGAAGGGAAATCTCTGCAATGGGACAAGGATGGTAAAAAATAAACTGATAGGGGTTATAACCCTCCCTTACTCTATCCAAAATGAAAAAAAAAAGTGTTGCCTATAGTTCTACTTTAAGCACACATTTCTGATAATTTTATGGAGAGGACTAAGAAGATATAACCATGCCAATGGTGCGAAAACATATAGCACAGTGAGGAAGGTTTGTGGTCCAGGATGAGAGGACAGTCAAAATTAGAAGCAGTGCCCCCCCCCCCCCAGTTGGGAAATGCCAGCCGCCTGCATAACCGAAGCAGTGCTGCTGCTTTATGGGGGCGCTAGACTAATTTGCCTCTCAGCCCAGTCCGCCCCATAAGACTGGTGCTACACTAACAGTGTAGTGCAAGCCAGCAGGGACTCTTTCCGTGCTGCCCCCTGCAAACTGCTGCCTTAGGCCTGGGCCTTGTCGGCCTAGGCCAGGATACAGAGTTGGTTACCCCCCTCTCTACTCCATGCACTCCCACAAAGTTTTATATTGTAATCACTTGTCCACACTCCTCCAAGACCAAGATCCACACTGTGGAACTGCACAGCTGACACTGCAAGCTCTATGGCCACTTCCCTATTCTTGTCTATGAGCAGAAAGATTCCATTTGTACCTAAATAGAGGTTGTCTATTGTGGGGGCTCATGATAGCTGGCTCCTTATTAGAAGGGAGTGAGATTTATTTTTTCTGCACATGCCCAGAAGAAATAAGGATTTCCATTGGCCACAGATCATGGATCTGGCAGGAGGATAGACAGGGAAGTATGAAACTTTGGTGAAGAAGGAGTGGCAGTTAGTTATGTGTGAAGTTATGTGGAAATTCAAGAATTTAAGCCTAAAGGCCCGTACACGCGATACAAAAATCGGAAGGAAAGTTTTGTCCGACGAACGATCTGCAGATATTCGGATCGCTAGTATGGTGCTTTTGAACAGCCGATTCCGGTTTTTCTATAAAATGTTTGTCGTACGTGAACTCTACGTCCGATTTTCATCTTAACTAGTACGCTTTTCTGATGAAAAAAATCTACGCATGCTCAGAAACCAAAGAATACATACAAAACTATTCAACACATTACATCACTTCTGAAGTTGTATTCTGTCGTATGAGAATTTTCGTATTGTGAGTAACCTCTTCACTTTCGACATGAGACTAGCATGCCACAAAAAATGGATGAACGGTCATCCGAAAATCTGATCGTGTGTACAAGGCTTTGCGCCTGCATTTTCATGTGTTTTTGTGCTTTTTTATTGCATTTTTTATGCGTTTTCTATGTGCACCCATTGAAGTCTGTGGGCACATGGGCACATAAAGGAAAGCATCTATACCCTTTCTTCCAAGACACACAGAAGAGAAACACACAGGTGTTAATGATGCTCACAGAAAATAATGGTAATCTTATCATGTATTGTCGAATGACAGCCAACATGCGCAAATTTGCACAGCTGTGAGCTGGACTAGAAGTAATCAGGACAGGAAAATCATTTGGCAGAAAGCTGAACGGCTTTTAGAAGGAGTTGCTTTAAAATGTTTGCTTTTATATAAGGAGATTGTCAATAACTTTTTTTATGGCTGATTAAGAGAACTAAGAGGAAATACAATAAATCCAACACAACTCGTGGGGATTGTACTATCGGTTAATGTGTAACAAGGCAAGTTGTCCAATAAAGGTGATTATGCAAAACCTGGGTGTCTTTTAGGTTTACATTTAACTCCACAAATCCTGGATAATACTGTATATGCACAAAGGGGCTGATTTTTAAAACTAGAGAAGAGGAAACATGCTGTTGACCAGAACTGCCAAATAGAGTGCTTGCTCTTCCACCAAGAGTAAAAGTGAAAGAAAATCCCAAATTTTCAGCTGTCACCAGAACAGGAAGAGAGGGCAAATCTTCCAATGGTAGACCCTAGTGATGGTGACCCAGGCTACAACCAGGGGTTCCCACACTTTTGAGTTTTTTTTTTCCTACATCCCGTTTTAGCTATGGGACAGTAAGTGAAGGAAAATCTCTCCAATGAGATACAGATGGCAAAAAAAAAAAGAACAAGACAGACAACAAGGGTAATACAACTCCCTTATTCTATACAAAATGAAATATTTTTACCTTTACATCTATTTTTTTTAAATTCTTTATTTAAAGAAATTACACCCAGACAGGTAGCAAATTACAAGGTCACAAAATAATCTTAAGACATTTCGCCATGGCCGCCAAACTAGCCAACCATACCACCAAACAAACAACATACAGTATATGTACCACTGTAAACAAGAATAGATAACGAGTCAGGTTCTTAATGTCCCATCTGAGCAATTTTCCCATGAAATTAAAAATCAGAAAGAAGTGGGAACCACACCTGGGACCGCTTGGAGGGTTAACACAGAAAATGTGAAGGAAAAAAGAAAAGGAAAATGAAAATGAAAGATGAGAAAAAGCGTAAAGGGGAGCGTCTCTACCCCACAGCTGCAATGACTGAGCCATATTCCTCAGAACATGTATACAGAGACCAATAGAACCACTTCTGTCTAAATTTCTCTTCCTTACCCTTAAGGGCTGCTGTGATGCTTTCCATAGAGTGGATCTCAGCCACCTTACTCAACCACATCAAGAGTGTAGGGGGGTCTCCTGCTTCCACAGCACTGATTAACAGACCTTAGCTGCATTCAACAAGTGGATCAACATGGAGTGTTTGTATCTCTTTTTTCAGGAGCCGCTTAAAAGGAGTCTCTCACTTGGGACCTGTGTTGCGTTTGATAAACAATATATGATTTTTTTTTTAATCAGACATAACTGTACATGGTATAATCTGCTTAGTAGTTGGTCTTAGAAACAGAAATCAGGTTACTGTTGAGTGTGTGAGTGTGGACTTCTCAAACAAATGCCGTTGGATACAATCGGAACAATGAACCATTGTTCTAATTTCAGTTAACAGTTAGATCTTTTTATTGTCTCTGTAACTACGGTAAACATGTGTGTAACCTGGGCAAATAGCTTGGCTTTTCTGCCATATATAACCTATGGTTTGATACAAAAGTGCCATCTAGAGGTCAAATTGGAGAATGCTTCTCCCATTGAGCTCAGTTTTTCCAAAGCGAGCCACACCCATGGGGGATGGTACATTTTTTTCCAAATAATAGGTTGTCAGGGATAAGTTTACAACAGGACTCCAGAAGGAGCTATACTTGAAGATGCTTCTGCCTGATCTCCAGCAACTGCTTAAAAAGCCTGGGTCTCATTGTCTACAGAGATCATGAACACACAGTAACCGGAGTTAACTAACTTTTAAGTGTATTTCTATTGTTTACAGACCATAGGCTGCTTATCTGCTAGGAAGTGGGTAGCATATTGCTTGTTATAGGTATATCTGTCAGTCTTGTATTGTATTCCTAATATTGTAATAGTTTTGTAGGTACAGCATTTTTGTTTAGTAAAAACACATTTATACACTAAAGAAGTATGAAATTCCTTGCTTATACCGCAAAGTAACCATACTAGATAGAAACAAGCAAAACAGGACCACAACTCTGTCAGTTTGTTGCACGTCCAGAAGATGTGGAGCATGGATCCTTCTTCCTCCGTACATCGCCAACAAGTGCTCACAGATTCTGGATATATTTTCTGCAGGTAGGAAACTTATATCAGCGATTAGGAATCTTATAACCCAACTCCTGAAACCTGCTTACAATAGACAAATAATGAGCGAAATAGAAAATATGTTCCCTTTGTTCAGAAGAGAGTGAGTCCCTTTATGTCTATTTTAATGTTGGTTGTACATTGTTCCAAACTTCTGGACAATAATAAACTTTTAAAGAAGATCTGTGGCCTTCCATCAAGAATATACAGTATATGCTACAGCACTCTTTTTTTTTTTTTTTTGAATCGGAAATTTTTTTAATCAGAAAAAATAAATAAACAAACTTTCACATTGGACACATGTCAGCATAAGAACAGACTATTACAGTGTAATACCTAAAAATAGTGTATACTTATTATATATATATATACTTATTATTATACAGGATTTATATAGCGCCAACAGTTTACACAGTGCTTTACAACTTGAGGGTAGACAGTACAAATACAATACACTTTATTACAGTAGGAATCAGAGGGCCCTGCTCCTTAAAGCTTACAATTAAATAGGGAAGGTCAAGAAATACAAGAGGTAATAACTCTGGGGGATGGGCTGATGGAGAAAATAAAATGTACATTTGTAAGGTGGGGGTCAGATAGGCTTCTCTGAAGAGTTGAGTTTTCAGGGATCGTCTGAAAGTGGACAAAGTAGGAGAAAGTCAGACAGATTGGGATTAGAGCATTCCAGAGGATGGGAGAGGCTCTGGAGAAGTCCTGGAGGCGAACATGGGAAAAGGTGACAAGGGAGTTAGAGAGCAGGAGATCTTGAGAGGAACGAAGAGGACAATTTGGTTGGTATTTTGAGACTAGGTTAGTGATGTAGCTGCAGGCCAGGTTGTGGATGGCTTTGTAAGTTATTGTTAGTATCTTGAATTTAATTCATTCCAGAGTATGGGAGAGGCTCTGGAGAAATCCTGGAGGCGAACATGGGATGAGGTGACAAGGGAGTTAGAGAACAGGAGATCTTGAGAGGAACGAAGAGGACAATTTGGTTGGTATTTTGAGACTAGGTTAGTGATGTAGCTGCGGGCCAGGTTGTGGATGGCTTTGTAAGTTATTGTTAGTATCTTGAATTTAATTAATTGGTTGAGCGGCAGCCAATGGAGAGAATGGCAGAGGGGTGTGGCAGATGCTGAGCGGTTTGTGAGGTGGATGAGCCTGGCAGCAGCGTTCATGATGGACTGAAGTGGGGATAGCCTATTTAGAGGTAAGCCAATGAGGAGGGAGTTGCAGTAGTCGAGGCGAGAGATGACCAGGGAGTGGATTAGAAGCTTTGTGGTGATATTGGTTAGGGGGGGTATCTTGGAGAAACACAACAAAATAAATCTTTTTAGTCACTTACATGGTAAGAACACCGTACCACTATTTCTGTAGTGGATAGCATTCAGATAAAAAGAAAAAACTCCTAAACCACTAGATATCATGAAATAGTTCCTAAGGTGCGTGGTCTTAGATACTATATTGTTCATAGAATACAGTTCCATTCCCTCTATACTCATCATGTTCAAATGTTGCCTTATCAAATCTAAACCTAAAGAAGTCTTTCCCTGATCAGCTGTTGAGGTGCAAGACCTTGTAAATCTGGCCACGGTTGTCACATATTGTGAAACTTGCGACCTACGTTTCTATGTTGATAGATACATTTTTCCCTAATCAGCATTTCATTCACTTGTTCCACCCATTGTCTCCCACTGGGTATCCAAGGTGACACCCAATATCAGCTTATGAGCCACGTATAATAGTCTCAGTATGGTTGAGTGGCCCTGCGGAGTAAGTGTTTCTTCCTCCAAGGTACCCAGCAAACAGACAACGGGGTTATTTACGATATGCAACTGATAAACTTGTGAGATTGTGGAAATAACTCCTGACCAATACCTGAATAATTTAGGGCATCTCCAAATCATGTGTATCAGGTCTCCATTATCTCTTTCATATTTTGGGCATTGTGGTGTGTTTCCGCGAGCCCATTTATACAGTTGGACTGGTGTCCTGTATGCCCTGTGTAATAGGTACAAATGGGAAAGTTTTTGTGAGGCTGAAACCGACACCTGGAGGGTAGCAGTTAGACAAAGGTCCCTTGTTTTCCCATCAATGGGGTCCAAATCTTTCTCCCATCCTTTCCTGCATAAAAGTGTAGAGGCATCGTGAGTGGATTGTTGAAGGATAAAGTATACCCTAGATATCATTTCCTTTTTATCATTTTCTAGCAACATCGCACGCATTAACAGATGCTCAGTAGCTACCAAACCTTTTTTACCTTTCTGAGCCTGTATAGCGTGCCTTAGTTGCAGGTATTTATAAAACTGACTTTGGGGAAGGGCAAACTTTGTTTGAATTTCCACAAAGGATGTGAGCACTGAGCCTCTATATAATTGTGTAATATAGATAATGCAAGCCTTTTCCCATGCTTGGAACCCTTTTAACTGATATAATTCCTTATAATATGCATTATTCCAGATAGGTGTACAGGGACAGCAACCCTGCACGTGCAATGCACGTCTAATACATGATCATAGCGTGTTAAGTAGAATTATCTTTGGGATATTAGAAGCTGTATGTGTAATACCTGCTTCTAAAAAGGTCAAAACAGGGCTTGGAGATCCCCATGGCACTGGTAGGTTACGAATAGGATCCGAAGGGTCTTTGAGGCCCCAAGCTCCTAAATGCTGGATTTGGGAAGCCACAAGATAATGTCGCGAGTTCGGTACAGCCAGGCTACAGCACCTTTCAAGTGCATCTGCACTTACAGTTTTCTCTTAGTCGCCCTGCAAAATCCTACAAATATCTGTTGATCCTGCCAGTAAAGTCCACCTAATGCAGCTTCCTGTGATGGTGTGGCAACGATGCTGCACTGCTCCTTAATTCAGAAAAGAGTTGCCACTCTCATGTATGCTGTCAGCTTACACTGCAGTGGGATGAAAAAACATTGCAGGTTGTGTGGCTATTAACATTAAAAAAGGAAAAGAA
The DNA here is from genome assembly GCA_037952925.1 of Lithobates clamitans. Classification (NCBI taxonomy): domain Eukaryota; kingdom Metazoa; phylum Chordata; class Amphibia; order Anura; family Ranidae; genus Lithobates; species Lithobates clamitans. The sequence goes on from JBBGZY010000790.1 coordinate 4,459,572, forward strand.
AGGCGCCTCTAAGTGCAGTACGCAAAATTTAATACAGTGCACAAAGGGTTAAAAGCACTTACAAGATTTTTGAGTGTTAAAAGACATGATAAAATCAGGAGTCCTCATCTGTGGCATGTGTCCATCCTCAGCATGGTGGTAGAGAGCAGTGTAGAGCCGTCCAGCAGCTGTAAAGCGTTCTCATGCGTGTTGGAAAGAGGAGGCAGCAGGGAAGCCTGTATTCATTGCGGGACACACAAGGCTGATGGTGTCAGTGTAGAGAAGGGGAGAACGTGTTTCGGAGCATGTGCGGCTCCTTTGTCAGACCTTTCTGGCTATTAGCACTGTTATTGCTCATTCACAAGCCTGTATCTTGTCAGTCAGCTACTGGCCACACCCAGTCCTGCCCACTGCTTTCTGGACTGACACCACTGCCTCTGTTACTGAAACCCTCCCACTGTGAGCTGCAGTGGCTGGTAGAGGGAGCATGTGAGACACAAATGAAGGAGAATTTGGCTTAGTTGGTGAAGGTAAAGGACCTTTTTACTTTACTTTATGAGGCTTGTGCATCTCATAGTAACTGAATTTAGTGCTTGATTAGTCATGTAGTAGTCTTTAGTCGTACTTTAGTAAAGGAAAAAAAACAAAAAGTACTGCTTATGGGATCTCCACAACACTGCCAGGTACAAAAATTTGCAGTATTCACTAGAACACCAGAAAAAAGAATAGAGTGAAATAATCAAAGTGATATGCTTGTATCGGCATCAACTGTCTAGGAGAGTATTCCTCTCACTTTGGAGAGATTTCCTCTAACTTCCTATTCTTTCTACCAGACAGGAAGTGAAATCTCTTGAATGGAACAGAGATAGGAAAAGAATGAACTGATTGGCTCCTTGTACTGCTTCTTCCTCTCACACTCCAGCTCTGCTGTACAGGGACTGTAAGAGGCTAATACCAGATCAAATTTAGGTATTTACATTGCTTGCATTTAAATAAATAAATGTAATAATATAATAATGGAATCAGCTGAATGGCCTGGGCAGGGATTCTTCAATGGTTGAAAACAAAAAATGGAAAACAGATCTCCTGCGCTTAAGAGAATTGTGCCGAAAAGGACAGTCTGAGATCTTCAGCTAATTCAACTTCCGCAAAGGCTATGCTGTCCCTCATAACAGGCAGGGGAAACCCAGAAGGGAAACTGAAATAGATAAAGAACAGAGGGAGCACCAGCCTAGCGCATTACCATTGCAACTATTTATTATTAAAAGAAGATTTAGATATATACTCACACATCAACTGGTCATAACAAAGTCCAGAAAATAATCCGATCAGCCTGGTCCCCTAGACAAATTCCAATGTGAGATGAATTTCCAAACATCTGACACGTTTTCAGGGGAGCCCCCTCTTTCTCAGAACTAAAATTTGGAACATGTATAGCTGATCTTTATATAGTGGTCTGGGAGAATCACATGAGACCCCACCCAGAACAGGGCTCCTCTCATCCATGGGTGGGTGTGTAACATGAATCAAAGTGACAACAACCATGGTAACACAAGTATACACCCACGAGCCTCGTCTCATGGCTCACTTACCCAGTGAATATGATAAACATTTTTATCCCTTCAAGTATCATGCCCAGGAAAACCTATATTGAAAACAATGTGAATATATATGGATCATAATATTGTGATAGTATAAACGATAAGCATACATGTGTCTCGTTACCCATATTCTTCTTGGCGGATGGAACAATGCTGGACCAGACTACATTGTAGAGCTCTACAGTCTGGTCCAGCATTGTTCCATCTGTCAAGAAGAATATGGGTATTAGGCACATGTATGCTTATGGGTTTGGACTAAACCAGGAGCTAATTCTTACTGTGTAATATTTTTTTAATTCAGAAAGGAGTTAGGCTTTTGAAGTCTAGAAATGTAAAACTGGCTATGAGTAGATTTCCAAACGAATATTCACATGAAAATTAATACAAAAATACTCTGTAAATTTGATGGTCTGCTGAATGCCTTTCAAAAGTACTTTAAAATTGCTTTTAAAACTCTATTTCTGAAATATTGGACTTTCACAAACAAACATTGGGACGCCTGCCTTTACACACACATGAACTTTAATGGCATCTCAGTCTTTGTCCGTAGGGTTCAATATTGAGTTGGCCCACCCTTTACAGCAATAACAGCTTCAACTTTTCTGGAAAGGCTGTCCACAAGGTTTAGGAGTGCGTCTATGGGAATGTTTGACCATTCTTCCAGAAGTGCATTTGTGAGGTCAGGCGCTGATGTGGACGAAAAGGCCTGGCTCGCAGTATCCACTCTAATTCATCCCAAAGGTGTTCTATCTGGTTGAGGTCAGGATTCTGTGCCGGCCAGTCAAGTTCCTCCACCCCAAACTCGCTCATCCATGCCTTTATGGACTTTGCTTTGTGCACTGGTCCAAATCATTTGGTGGAGGGGGGATTATGGTGTGGGGTTGTTTTTCAGGCATTGGGCTTGGCCCCTTAGTTCCAGTGACAGGAAATCTTAAGGCGTCAGCATAGCAAGATATTTTGGACAATTTCATGCTAACAACTTTGTGGGAACAGTTTGGGGATCTTACTGTTTCAACCATAAAGACACAGATAAGTGAGTTCGGGGTGGAGGAACTTGACTAGCCTGCACAGAGTCCTGACCTCAACCCGATAGAACATCTTTGGAATCAATTAGTGCGGAGACTGCGAGCCAGGCCTTCTCGTCCAAAATCAGTGCCTGACCTCACAAATGCACTTCTGGAAGAATGGTCAAACATTCCCATAGACACACTCCTAAACCTTGTGGACAGCCTTACCAGAAGAATTAAACCTGTTATAGCTGCAAAGGGTGGGCCAACTCAATATTTAACCCTACAGACTAATGCTGTGTACAAACGGCCAGACTTTTTGACCAATTCGACCGTGTGTGGGCTTCATTGGACCTGCAGCGGACCTTTTCTGTCGAAAATGTGACGTACTTTAGATTTAGAACATGTTTCAAATCTTTCCGACGGACTCGAGTCCGGTCGAAAAATACGTATGTCTGTATGCTACTCCTACGGACAAAAAATGACGCTAGGGCAGCTATTGGCTAGTGGCTATGAACTTCCTTATTCTAGTCCGGTCGTACGTCATCACGGTCGAATCCGTCGGACTTTGGTGTGATTGTGTGTAGACAAGTCCGATTCGACGGAAGTCCGTTGAAAAGTCCATCAAAAAAAGTCCGATGTGATTCAGTCCGTCGAAAATCTGGTCGTGTGTACACAGCATAAGACTGGGATGCCATTAAAGTTTATGTACGCAGGCATCCCAATACTTTTGGTAATATAGTGTATGATCATTAGAGAAAAATGTTTATTTTGCTGCTCGAAATTTCTTTTCACTGCAATCGAAAACAAACCTCAATTTAACCCAATAAATGATTAGAAAAATCAAACAAACTTTCCTGAAACAAAAAGTTCCTAATGAAATACTATAATGCCGCGTACACACGATCGGATATTCCGACAACAAAATCCTGGATTTATTTCCGACGGATGTTGGCTCAAACTTGTGTTGCATATACATAGTTGCACAAATGTTGTCGGAAATTCCGAACGTTAAGTACAACATGTACGACGAGCCGAGAAAAATGAAGTTCAATAGCCAGTGTGGCTCTTCTGCTTGATTCCGAGCATGCGTGGAATTTTGTGCGTGGGAATTGTGTACACACGATCGGAATTTCCGACAATGGATTTTGTTGTCGGAAAATTTGAGAACCAGTTCTCAAATTTTTGTTGTCGGAAATTCCGACAACAAATGTCCGATGGAGCCTGCACACGGTCAGAATTTCCGATAACTAGATCACATCGAACATTTGTTTTTGGAAATTCTGACCGTGTGTATGCGGCATTAGTGTATGGCCAGCCTTAACCTGTAACATGACAAGAGCACTGCCAGTTTGTGCATTATTTGATTGCCATTTGCTTGCTTGGAGCTGCTAAAAAGGAATTTAAAAATATAAGTTTTAATTTTTTGAAAGAGAAAAAATGTCAGCCATTTGCTGTCCAAAAAGCATTATTAATGTCTAAAACCTCTCTCTTTGATCAGCCAAATAATTTAATCACATGTGATAAGAATGCGTAATAAGTCACATTTTGCTCATGGAATGTAAAAAGACAACATGATAATTCAAGCCTCATAATTACAGTCCATTTTTTTTTTCTCAGTAAAGATGAGGTCTATAAATAACATTATTTTGATATGATAATTTTTTCTTTATTAACATTTAAACAATTTTCTCTATATAAAAAGTAAAATATTCTACATAGTCTAATTTTAGTGCTTTCTGTGGTAAATCCTTACAGACTGCACCTGTGCCTATGAAAAAGAAGAGTTTTAGGAGAAACTAAACATTTTGAATGAATGCAGTCGAATCATTTGGGTAATTTCCCTTCTGTTTTCAAAAGGATGAGATTCAAGGCTGTGTGGAGTATAGAATGGCAACAGATTTGTCAAAGTAATCATTGAAAAATGACATGGTGTGCACCTGTTATATGAATGTGTTTTTCCACAAACCGCTTCAGCCTTTCTGCCATTTTAAAATGGCGCTATTGTAACTAATGTAAGCCATGTGACCTGGTCCGCTCAATGATCTGGTAAAGGGGACCTTGGGAATTACTGGTTCAAGTCCTCTTTGAAAAGCATGCATTAAGGTCTCCTTGTATCCGCAGCCTGGTCATCAACTGAACTGGCCAATAAGCATGCATTTCTTATGCTGATGATGCAGTACGCCATTCAGTCATGACATAGATGCCCCTATTTGAATTGTATTAAAGTGAGCATTTATGCAAAATAAAAAATGACATATATTATAAAGTCTGTCCCTAGCATTAATACAGTATCATTTGTTTTTCTAAATCCTCATCCCCTGTGACATAGTTTCATCACCTCTTGATCCTGCCGGTAGATTTTCGTAGTTTTTCTACTTCCAGAGTGATAAGACTGTGTGTTCTTCAGTAAAAAGTGTGCAGCAGTGTTGACACTCTATGGACAGCGTAGTCTTAGATCAGCCTTACTCAATCTTGTTAAACATGGATGTACCCTTGAAATAGGCTGTGTTAACACCATGTGGACAATGTAGTCTTAAATCAGCCTTACTTAACCTTGTTTATATGGAGGAACCCTCGAAATACACAATGGTGACACCCCATGGACAGGGAATTCTTAGATCCTCCTTTCTCTCAACCTTGTTAACATGGAGGAACCCTTTAACTAACTTTCTGGTACCAGGGAACCCCTGCTAATAATTATTCTATATACAGCTTATGGTACATTAGTCATATGGTCACTGAGAAGAATGCTCCTTACATTTGTGATCATTGGGAAGAATCCCCTATTACAGATAGCTAAAAATATCAATGGTGTCAGTGGTTAGTTACAGTTGCAATAAAAAGTATGTGAATACTTTTGGAATGATATGGATTTATGCATAAATTGGTCATAAAATGTGATCTGATCTTCATCACAACAATAGACAATCACAGTCTGCTTAAACTAATAACACACAAAGAATTAAATGTTACCATGTTTTTATTGAACACACCTTGTAAACATTCACGGTGCAGGTGGAAAAAGTATGTGAACCCTTGGATTTAATAACTGGTTGAACCTCCTTTGGCAGCAATAACTTCAACCAAACGTTTCCTGTAGTTGCAGATCAGACGTGCACAACGGTCAGGAGTAATTCTTGACCATTCCTCTTTACAGAACTGTTTCAGTTCAGCAATATTCTTGGGATGTCTGGTGTGAATCGCTTTCTTGAGGTCATGCCACAGCATCTCAATTGGGTTGAGGTCAGGACTCTGACTGGGCCACTCCAGAAGGCGTATTTTCTTCTGTTTAAGCCATTCTGTTGTTGATTTACTTCTATGCTTTGGGTCATTGTCCTGTTGCAACACCCATCTTCTGTGAAGCTTCAGCTGGTGGACAGATGGCCTTAAGTTCTCCTCCAAATGTCTTGATAAACTTGGGAATTCTTTTTTCCTTTGATGATAGCAATCCGTCCAGGCCCTGACGCAGCAAAGCAGCCCCAAACCATGATGCCCCCACTACCATACTTCACAGTTGGGATGAGGTTTTGATGTTGGTGTGCTGTGCCTCTTTTTCTCCACACATAGTGTTGTGTGTTTCTTCCAAACAACTCAACTTTGGTTTTATCTGTCCACAGAATATTTTGCCAGTACTGCTGTGGAACATCCAGGTGCTCTTGTGCAAACTGTAAACGTGTAGCAATGTTTTTTTTTGGACAGCAGTGGCTTCCTCTGTGTATCCTCCCATGAAATCCATTCTTGTTTAGTGTTTTACGTATCGTAGATTTGCTAACAGGGATGTTAGCATATGCCAGAGACTTTTTTAATTCTTTAGCTGACACTCTAGGATTCTTCTTCACCTCATTGAGCAGTCTGCGCTGTGCTCTTGCAGTCATCTTTACAGGACACCCACTCCTAGGGAGAGTAGCAGCAGTGCTGAACTTTCTCCATTTATAGACAATTTGTCTTACCATGGACTGATGAACAGCAAGGCTTTTGGAGATACTTTTGTAACCCTTTGCAGCTTTATGCAAGTCAACAATTCTTAATCGTAGGTCTTCTGAGAGCTCTTTTGTGCGAGGCATCATTCACATCAGGCAATGCTTCTTGTAAAAAGCAAACCCAGAACTGGTGTGTGTTTTTTATAGGGCAGGGAAGCTGTAACCAACACCTCCAATCTCATCTCATTAATTGGACTCCAGTTGGCTGACACCTCACTCCAATTAGCTCTTGGAGATCGCATTAGTCTGAGGGTTCACATACTTTTTCTACCTGCACTATGAATGTTTACATAGTGTGTTCAATAAAAACATGGTAACATTTAATTCTTTGTGTGTTATTAGTTTAAGCAGACTGTGATTGTCTATTGTTGTGACTTAGATAAGGGACAGATCACATTTTATGACCAATTTGTGCAAAAATCCATATCATTCCAAAAGGGTTCACATACTTTTGATTGCAACTGTATCTAAGAGGCAGAAATTGCTCATTGCTCAAGTAACCCCTGGAAACTCCTGGAGGAACCCTAAGGATCCACAGAACCCTGGTTAAGAAAGGCTGTCTTAGATGGACATTGGGGTGGGAAGGTATGCTTTATAGTGGCAGGATATACTTTTATATATGTTGACATACCTTTTATATGCCTTTAAAATAACTAATAGTAATTTTTATGTACTGATTTATACTTATTAAGCTTCAGAAACGATTCATAGCCTGACTTTTCTTTTTATGTCTAAATGCATTATATAGTATTGGGACATCTAAGTGGTGCAACCAGTGACAATGAAGAAACAGTGCCAGATCTTAAGTTATTAAATCATAAAGTGTAAAAATAAAATATATAAAGACAAGCCAGGAGATTCCAGCAAAAAACCCAAAAGTGTCTATTATTACCATCATCATCTTCAACACCTGACTATTGCCACCAGCATTTGATCAATTGACACATCTAACCGATGACCAAAGACTATAATGACTTGCAGTTTTTCTGTTATAAATACTCATGTTACACTTGTTGTCTGCGTCTGATCTTCAATACTGCAGTATAAGATTAGGCCTCATTGACTAATCAGGAACAAGTAGCTGTACCTGTATCTTCAAAGAAATCCACAACAGATGTGTCATTTTAAATGGACAAACAACTCCAATTAACACATTTACAATTTTGTTTTAAAGGCTAAGTTCACCTTTTTTTCTAAATTCCAGCTCCCCTATGTACCAGTATAGCATTAATGTACTTATTTTGCAAAAATAAAATAGCTTTCCATTAATTATACACTTGCTTACGTCACTCTCTTCATTGCTGTTTAAAAACACTGCTCAATTTCTTCTGCCGTACTTCCTGGACAGACTTCCCGAAGGAGTTGACCAGTTGATCTCATTAGCACACACCCTGCATCATCCACCCTCAGCTGGTCAACTCCTTCCTGTGCCATGACCTCAAGTCTGTCCAGGAAGTAAAGCAGAAGTAATCGAGCAGTGTTTTTATACAGCTATGAAGAGAGTGAGGTAAGCGTGTGTAGAATTAATGGAAAACTGTTTTATTTTTGCAAAATAAGTACATTAATGCTATATTGGTACATAGGGGAACTGGAATTTTGTAAAAAAAAAAAAAGATGAGCAAAGGTGAACTTAGCCTTTAACCACTTCAGCCCCAGAAGGATTTGCCCCTTTAACCACTTGCCGACTGGGCCATTTCCGAAAGACGGCAACAGCGCGGTCAGCTTATTCTGGGTGGACATCCCTGGGACGTCATTCCAGAATGTTGCTCCCGCGCGCCCCCTGGGGCGCGCACCCGGGAACATATGTAACTGCCGGGTCCGCATCACAGATCACGGTAAATAGCCGCTGATCGCGGGCGTTTACCACGTGATCGTTCCGTCAAATGACGGAGCGATCACATGTAAACAAACCGGCGTCAGGTCATGACGCTGGTTCCTCCCTCCCCTCTGTGTACCGATCGGTACAGTGCGAGGGGAGAGGGGGAGAGATGGCAGTAGCGCTGTGGGCTGGATGTTTAGTGCCCAAGCGCAGCAATGTAAATACACTGAAATACTCTGCAACACTGTGCAATACTCTGCAATATTGTGCAATACTCTGCAACACTGTGCAATACTCTGCAACACTGTGCAATACTCTGCCAATACTCTGCAATACTGCAAATCTCTGCCAATACTCTGCAACACTGCAAAACTCTGCCAATACTCACCAATACTCTACCAATACTCGCCAATACTCGCCAATACTCGCCAATACTCTTCCAATACTCGCCAATACTCTACCAATACTCGCCAATACTCTACCAATACTTGCCAATACTCTGTAATCAATTTTAACAGAAACAAAGAATTATTTATTTTTTTAATCAAATTTTCAGTCTTTTTTGATTTATAGCGCAAAAAATAAAAAACCCAGCAGTGATTAAATACCACCAAAAGAAAGCTCTATTTGTGTGAAAAAAAGGACAAAAATTTCATATGGGTACAGTGTTGTATGACTGAGTTATTGTCATTCAAAATGTGAGAGCAGGGGGTTTAAGAAGGGGGTTTAAGTGGCCAGTGCTCAAGTGGTTAATGACCAGGCCATTTTTTGCGATACGGCACTGCGGCACTTTAACTGTCAATGGAGCGTCGTGCGACACTGTACCCAAACCAAATTGACGTCCTTTTTTTCCCACAAATAGAGCTTGCTTTTGATGGTATTTGATCACCTCTGCGGTTTTTATTTTTTGCGCTATAGACAAAAAAAGACCGAAAATTTTGAAAAAAAATATACATAAAAAAACAAATTTATTCATCAGTTTAGGCTGATATATATTCTTCTACATATTTTTGGTAAAAAAAATCGCAATAGGCGTATATTGATTGGTTTGTGCAAAAGTTATCACATCTACAAACTATGGGATAGATTTAGAGACCTTTATTTTTTAAATTGTTTTTACTGGTAATGGCGGTGATCTGCAATTTTTAGGAGAACTGCGACATTGCGGCGGACAAATCTGACCTCAAATGGCACTGGCATCAGACAAGTGACATTAGTACATTGATCAGTGCTATAAAAATGCACAGATCAATGTGAAAATGACACTGGCAGGGAAGGGGTTAACACTAGGAGGTGATTAAAGGGGTTAAGTATGTTCCCTGGGTGTGTTCTAACTGTAGGGGGATGGGCTACCAGGAACATGACAGAGATTGCTGTTCCCGATCACTGGGAAGAGAAGATCTCTGACATGTCATCTGGCAGAACGAGGAATCACCTTGTTTATATAGGCAGTTCCCTGTTCTGTTCTGCCTCTGTACCCTGCGATCGCAGGTCGCTGGCGGACATCGAGTCTGTCGGGCACCGTCGTCGGGCAGCGCGCGCCCGGTATCTCCTATGCAAAGATCAACATACACCTACGGCGGTTTGCGCAGGAGAGCTGACCTGCTGCAGTATGATGACGGCGGCTGGTCAGCAAGCGGTTAATTAGAGCAGTGAAGTGAGGACTTACTGCCTGCTGGAGAGGTAAGTAATAAGTCTTCTTTTTTCAGGCAACCTTTTTAGAATTTTTTCAATTCTTTGTATAGTCCATGATCCGACAGGCTTACTTCATGCTGCGTAAACGATCCCTTAATGTCTCTTCTATAGGGCGCTCTGGCAAACGGTGGTACTCTGGCGTCATCACATACAGTGCAGGACTGATAATTCTGCATTAAAAGTAAAGACATTGACATTGACGTTAACAAATGCATTGAGAAGTAGCTTTTTTGTATACCTAAACATTGTTGAGAACATTCTATACCGCTTTTGTGCTGTTTGTTAAATACTATATATTGATATACAGTGGGGACGCAAAGTATTTAGACCCCCTTAAATTTTTTAATCTTTGTTATATTGCAGCCATTTGCTAAAATCGTTTAAGTTCATTTTTTTTCTCATTATTGTACACACAGCACCCCATATTGACAGAAAAACACATGACCTGTGAAGGACTAAACTTCAGTCCTAGAAGCTACCCCTTAACCATTAACCTCTAATACCTCCCACAAATGACGCGACAAGGTGGTGGAGTAAATGGCCTTGTCGGCCTTTTATTAATAAAATATAAAACCAATAAATAACATTTTTTATAAATAACTTTTTAAATAACTTTTAAATAACTTCACGGAATTATTGGAGTCTAGGAGGGGAATCCACCCACAGGTCACTGCATAGGAACTCTTAAACTTTTTAAGGCCTCCAGTCGCTAACCCCAGACTGTGAGACAGTACCCAACCTTCTCAGTGACCAAACTTTTCCCCTTCCTGGTTAACCCCTCGTAACCGGAAGGTACATAAAACAGCCCATATTATATATGGGTACCAACCGTGTAAACTCTAAACAGCCCATATTATATATGGGTACCAACCGTGTAAACTCTCCATACCATCAATCTCCTCCTCCTCACAGACCCAAACCACTGCCACACTAAAACCAACGTCCCCTGTTGCCATAACCTCAGGGAGGGTGGGTGGGAATCTTCTTCCCCGACGCTCTCCACTGACGTCACATCCCCCCTTCTCCTCTCTGCATTTCCTTCTGCCTCCTCCTCTGCTCCAGCCCCTCCCTTATCCTTAAAGGGGAAAGTGACCAGCGTAAACAGCCTGACTGTGCAGTCCACACAAGTCATGCTGTCCCTGCGCTGATCCCCTGCTCCTCTCTGCTCCGGGACCTTCTGAATTGTTGACATTTTTGCAGATTTATTAAAAAAGAAAAACTGAAATATCACATGGTCCTAAGTATTCAGACCCTTTGCTGTGACACTCATATGTTTAACTCAGGTGCTGTCCATTTCTTCTGATCATCCTTGAGATGGTTCTACACCTTCATTTGAGTCCAGCTGTGTTTGATTTTACTGACTGGACTTGATTAGGAAAGCCACACACCTTACAGCTCACAGTGCATGTCAGAGCAAATAAGAATCATGAGGTCAAAGGAACTCGCTGAAGAGCTCAGAGACCTGGCCAAGGTTACAAAAAAATTTCTGCTGCACTTAAGGTTCCTAAGAGAACAGTGGCCTTCATAATCCTTAAATGGAAGATGTTTGGGATGACCAGAACCCTTCCTAGAGCTGGCTGTCCGGCCAAACTGAGCTATCAGGGGAGAAGAGCCTTGGTGAGAGAGGTAAAAAAGAACAAAAGATCACTGTGGCTGAGCTCCAGAGATGCAGTCGGGAGATGGGAGAAAGTTGTAGAAAGTCAACCATCGCTGCAGCCCTCCATCATTCGGGGCTTTATGGCAGAGTGGCCCGACAGAAGCCTCTCCTCAGTGCAAGACACATGAAAGCCTGCATGGAGTTTGCTAAAAAACACCTGAAGGACTCCAAGATAGTGAGAAATAAGATTCTCTGGTCTGATGAGACCAAAATAGAACTTTTTGGCCTTAATTCTAAGCGGTATGTGTGGAGAAAACCAGGCACTGCTCATCACCTGTCGAATACAGTCCCAACAGTGAAGCATGGGGGTGACAGCATCATGCTGTGGGGGTGTTTTTCAGCTGCAGGGACAGGACGACTGGTTGCAATCGAGGGAAAGATGAATGAGGCCAAGTACAGGGATATCCTGCATGAAAACCTTCTCCAGAGTGCTCAGGACCTCAGACTGGGCCGAAGGTTTACCTTCCAACAAGACAATGACCCGAAGCACACATCTAAAATAACGAAGGAGTGGCTTTACAACAACTCCATGACTGTTCTTGAATGGCCCAGCCAGAACCCTGACTTAATCCCAATTGAGCATCTCTGGAGAGACCTAAAAATGGTTGTCCACCAATGTTTACCATCCAACCTGACAGAACTGGAGAGGATCTGCAAGGAAAAATGGCAGAGGATCCCCAAATCCAGGTGTGAAAAACTTGTAGCATCTTTCCCAAAAAGAGTCATGGCTGTATTAGATCAAAAGAGTGCTTCTACTAAATACTGAGCAAAGGGACTGAATACTTAGGACCATGTGATATTTTTTCTTTTTTAATAAACCTGCAAAAATGTCATTAATTCTTTGTTTTTCTGTCAATATGGGGTGCTGTGTGTACATTAATGAGGAAAAAAAATGAACTTAAATGATTTTAGCGAATGGCTGCAATATAACAAAAAGTGAAAAATTTAGGGGGGTCTTAATACTTTCCATCCCCACTGTATATAATAGATATGGGGATGGGCAGAGTTTGAGAATATTGTTGGATCAGCCACAATAAAATCAGTCTTGTTTTTTTTGACACGTTTTAACATCTGTATTTTAATTATTATTATTATTATCATCATACAGGATTTATATAGCGCCAACAGTTTGCGCAAAACTTTGCAACATAAGGGCAGACAGTACAGTTACAATACAATTCAATACAGGAGGAATCAGAGGGACCTGCTTGTTAGAGCTCACAATCTAGGAGGGCGGGTCAAATGATACAAAAGGCAATAACTGTGGGGGATGAGCTGATGGAGAAAATCAAAGTAGTGTTGTTAGGTATGGGCAGGATAAGCTTCTCTGAAGAGGAGGGTTTTCAGTGATCGTATAAAAGCAAACAGAGTAGGAGATTGGGGTAGGGAGTTCCATAGGATGGGAGAGGCTCTGGAAATTCCTGGAGGCGAGCATGAGAAGAGGTGACGTGGGAGCTAGAGAGCAGGAGGTCTTGGCAGGAACGAAGAGAACGATTAGGTTGATATTTTGAGACTAGGCTAGTGATGTAGCTGGGGACTGAGCTGTGAATGGCTTTGTAAGTTGTTGTTAGTAGTTAGTTTGAATTTAATTTATTAGGTAAGCGGAAGCCAATGGAGGGATTGGCAGAGAGGAGTAGCAGACATGGAGCGATCGGTAAGGTGGATGAGCAGCATTCATGATGGACTGAAGGGGGGATTGCATATGTAAAGGTAAGCCAATGAGAAGGGAGGTACAGTAGTTGAGGCAAGAGATGACCAGGGAGTGAACTATGAGCTTTGTGGTATCATTGGTTAGAAAGGGGCGTATTTTGGAGATGTTGCGGAGGTCGAGGCAGCAAGATTTGGACAGTGATTGGATGTGAGGCCTAAAGCATAGATCAGAGTCTAGGATAAATGAACAGAAGGGAAATCCAAATCAAATCAATATTTGGAGTGACCACCCTTTGCCTTTAAAACAACATCAATTCTATAATTCTTTTGCCGCGTACACACGGTCGGACTTTGCAGCTACAAAAGTCGGACAGTCTGTCCGACATACTTCCGGCGTACCTTCGGCGGACTTGGGGCAGACTTTCTTACGAACGGACTTGCCCACACACGACCACACAAAAGTACGCCAGTTTAGTACGCTGTGACGTACACCAAGTCCGACGAGACTATAAAACGGAAGTTCAATAGCCCGTACGACACCCTTTGGGCTCCTTCTGCTAATCTCGTGTTTATCTCGTGTTAGTAGAAGTTTGGTGAGAGACGATTCGCGCTTGTGAGACTCGTATTTTTCAGTTCGTTTTAACTGTTGTTCAGTCTGTGCTTGTGAGGTTTGTATCTGCTTTTCAGTGCGTTTGGTCAGTTGGCATTGAGAAATCTTTGTTTTATTGGCCGCTCGTTCCTGATTTTCAGGTCGTTCTTCACAGGCCTTGCTGTTCTTCAGTGCGTTCTGTTTAGTGCGTTCTGACCAGCCGACCGTTTTGAAGCCATGTTACCTGTACGTACTCGTCGTAGAGCTCGTGCATTGTATGTGCTTGGTGCTGTAGTTTATTCTTCAGCCCAAGACCAGTCCATGAACAGGGCGAGGAGGAGTTCATGGACCAAGAATTGGTTGCTTCAGCGTGACCAGTTCTGTCACATGCCTTTGCTCCGTGAGATCCGTGAGAATAATCCTGAGGATTTCAGGAACTTTCTCCGGATGACGGACCCCGTTTTTGATCGTTTGGTGGCTTTGCTGACCCCCTATATCAGCAGGCAGGATACCTGCATGAGGCAAGCCATCACTCCGGAGCAGAGGCTGGTCGCTACCTTGCGGTATTTGGCCACAGGGAGAAGCCTGCAGGACCTTAAGTTCTCGACAGGCATCTCCCCCCAGGCTCTGGGGATCATTATCCCAGAGACCTGTTCTGCCATCATACAGGTCCTGCAGAAGGACTATATTAAGGTAAGCTATTTTTATTTTATTAGCATCACATGTTCTTTTATGTAATCTTTGATAATGTAATGTATTTCTTGCTTCAAACACTACTTCCCATCATTGCAATATAGTGTGAATGTCCCCTTTTTATCCTCACACATGCTGGGATTTTTTCCTGTTATTTTTTGTCATGCATGTATAGTTTCCTTCAATAACCTTCCCAGCATGAAGTGATGGGAACATATCCACCTAGTCTACTCATTTTGAATGTATTTTGTTGGAGTGTATTTAGTGTGCTTATAATTAGCAATTAGCTAGATTTCACAACCCCCCCCCCCCCACCTGAACTCACTCCAAATAGTGTGCTGCTAATTAGCAATTAGCTAGATTTCACAACCCCCCCCCCACCTGAACTCACTCCAAATAGTGTGCTGCTAATTAGCAATTAGCTAGATTTCACAACCCCCCCCCCCCCCACCTGAACTCACTCCAAATAGTGTGCTGCTAATTAGCAATTAGCTAGATTTCACAACCCCCCCACCCCCACCCTCGTTAAAATTTGCTTGAATGTTCTGTGGTGTTGATTTGTCTAAAGCAAATCTATGTTGCACTTTGCAAAATGCATGTGCACTCTACAAGTGCATTTGTTCCAGTGCTTTAGTAAATGAGCAGAAGCTCTGCTGATTTCCATCATCAAATCATATGCAAGCCTCAAAGTGTTTTCATTAATTGCCCTTGCATGTGATTGTGTACTGTTTGCAACATGAATGCCTTTTGACATTA
>JBBGZY010000791.1:0-185000 GCA_037952925.1 Lithobates clamitans
AAAATTCGGAAATGATAAAATTCATAAATTTGAAATTTATGAATTTACAAATTTCTAATTTACGAATGTAGAAATTTACAGGTTTTCGAATTTCGAATGCTGTACCTCCATAGATGCAGCTAGCATAATCACCAATCCTGGAGCCCTGTCTAGGGTGACAACACTGCTCCTCTATAGATACATTCCCGTGAGTGTTGTCACCCTTCTGGAACTTTATCTAGTGTGACAATATTGCTCCTACATAGATATAGTACAGTGTGTGTTGTTACCTGTCCTGTAGCCCTATCTAGGGTGACAACACTGCTCCTCCATGGATATAATATTATGAGCGTTGTCACCCGTCCCG
Organism: Lithobates clamitans; assembly: GCA_037952925.1. Lineage (NCBI taxonomy): Eukaryota > Metazoa > Chordata > Amphibia > Anura > Ranidae > Lithobates > Lithobates clamitans. The sequence continues at coordinate 347 of JBBGZY010000791.1, forward strand.
TAGTCCAGTGTGCCCATCATATGCTGCCCTTGAATGCCCCCAGTGTGACCCCTGCCCGCTTGGCATCTACCCTGCACTTACCCTGTCTTGGTGGGGGAGCGGGTGACGGAGACAAGCGGGGTCCTCCATGCGTCTCCTGCCATCCTCATCTCCCATCCTCTCCTCCTAATAGGCGTCCGATAGTGGCACCTGTCCATTTAAGCCAATCAGGTGACAGGTAACAGATCCGAGCACCGGATTGGCGGAGAGGCGGTCCTCCATAGATATAATATTATGAGCGCTGTCACCCGTCCCGTAGTCCTGTCTAGGGTGACAACACTGCTCCTACATAAATGCATTCCTGTGAGTGTTGTCACCCATGCTGTAGTCCTGTCCAGGGTGACAACACCGCTCCACCATAGATCCAGTCCCGTGACCGTTGTCACCCATTTTGCAGGTTTGTCTAGGGTGACAACGCTGTTCATTGAAATATTCAGTATAATAAATGATTCTAGAACAGGAAGTGTGTTACTGGCAGGATCATTCTTTGCTTTCCCATTGCTCCAATTGTAAAGAGAGTAATCCCCGAGAGTCATGACTTGGAGCTTACACCCGGGCTGAGGACTCTGCACTGCCCCCTTCTGACAGCACTGGGCGCTTAAGCGGCCAATCACTATGTACCAGCTCTGTCACATGGGTGGAAAGGGGAAGGGGGGGGGGGGACTCATGCTTGGTGAACATAAAGAGCCTTCCTCTGGATCAACTGTGGGTATAGGATTGGGTACATGGGATTGTATGATATTATTTATTTGGTTGAACTAGGTAGACTTGTGTCTTTTTTCAACCTGACTAACTATGTAACTATGTATATAGAGCAATAGGGTAACAGGAAAACATACATACGTTCTATTTGCAGGGTCACCAATGAAGTGAACTTGTTGAATGGGAACATGACAAGTTCATTTCATTAAATGTTAGTGATGAGGTCAGAAACTGGCAGAACATGCAGAGAAAGTTCTATCATAGGGTGACATCTAGTGGTCATATTAGAGTTTGCAGTTGAGCAAGCACAGTTCAAAAAACAACCACCAAACTTTTCTATGTTTCTATTTCTATTTTTATATTATATTATATTCCTAGATTTCTATTACTGGTCATGCGTTTAAATCGCATTCAATCCACGCACAATCACATGCCTAGATGTGGCCGTTACTGTGACTGCAGAACGTGTTACACGCCTAGAATGCTTTAAAAGTGTACCGGTCACCCATTGGTAATAATTTCATTGTGGAGCTCATAAAATTGTGCAGTCTTATATGTCAGAGATTACTACATTTTTTGGTTAATTTACTTGTATTCTCTCCTTGTCAGAGTGACGGGCTGTGAGGCCCCCATAGAGGCTGTCCGATCTCCTGCCTGACCTCCTGTAATGAAAACAGGCACTTGTGAAATGGTCATACATCAAAGGTGCTGTCGGGATGACATGAAAGAAAGTTAAAGCCTGACTCCAGGTGATTTTCTTTTTTTAAATGTCCCCCAGCCTGTATAAAAAAAAAGAAAAAAAAAGAAAAAAAGAAGGTATGCTCTCCTTCAATCCAGAGCTGCCCCCCCCCGCAGTACTCTCTTTTCACCACAAGATGTCTTCAATCTGCCAGTGACAGAACATATTGAGGAGGTGTGCTTATATGCATCTAAATTGGGGTCTCTAAACAGGGGGTCAGTTCACTGTCCCGCAGACTTTAGGGGGGCCGGACTGTGGCCATTGGGAGTAGATAAGGTCTTGACATCAGCAGGAAAAAACAATGGCCCCATCGTCGGTGTCAGTGGGCCCAATTGTTGGTGTCATTGAGAGGAATTCTGCCCCATCGTTGGTGTCATTAGGAGGAATTGTGCCCCATTGTTGGTGTCATTAGGAGGAATTGTGCCCCATGGATTGAGCCCCATCATTGGTGTCATTTGGCCCCATTGTTGGTGTCATAGGGAGAAAATTGTGTCCCATCATTGGTGTCATTGGGTGGAATTGTGTCCCGTCATTGGGAGGAATTGTGTCCCGTCATTGGTGTCATTGAGCCCAATCATTGGTGTCATTGGGAGGAATTCTGCCCCATCGTTAGTGTCATTGGGCCCAATTGTTGGTGTCTTTGGGAGGAATTGTGCCCCGTTGTTAGTGTCATTGGACCCAATTGTTGGTGTCATTGGGAGGAATTCTGCCCCATCATTAGTGTCATTGGGCTCAATTATTGTGTCATTGGGCCCAATTTTTGGTGTCATTGGGAGGAATTCTGCCTCATCATTAGTGTCATTGGGCCCAATTATTGGGAGGAATTCTGCCCCATTGTTAGTGTCATTGGGCCCAATTGTTGGTGATTTTGTTAGGAATTCTGCCCCATCATTAGTGTCATTGAGCCCAATTATTGGGAGGAATTGTGCCCCGTTGTTAGCGTCATTGGGCCCAATTGTTGGTGTCATTGGGAGGAATTCTGCCCCATCATTGGTGTCATTAGGAGGAATTGTGCCCCATGTATTGTGCCCCATCAGTGGTGTCATGTGGCCCAATTGTTGGTGTCATTAGGAGAAATTGTGTCCCGTCATTGAGCCCAATCATTGGTGTCATTGGAAGGAATTCTGCCCCATCGTTAGTGTAATTGGGCCCAATTGTTGGCGTCATTGGGAGGAATTGTGCCCCATTGTTAGTGTCATTGGGCCCAATTGTTGGCGTCATTGAGAGGAATTGTGCCCTGTATTAGTGTCATTGGACCCAATCGTTGGTGTCATTGGGAGGAATTCTGCCCCATCATTAGTGTCATTGGGCTCAATTATTGTGTCATTGGGCCCAATTTTCGGTGTCATTGGGAGGAATTCTGCCCCATCATTAGTGTCATTGGGCCCAATTATTGGGAGGAATTCTGCCCCGTTGTTAGTGTCATTGGGCCAAATTGTTGGTGTCATTGGGAGGAATTGTGCCCCGTTGTTAGTTTCATTGGGCCCAATTGTTGGTGACTTTGGGAGGAATTCTGCCCCATCATTAGTGTCATTGAGCCCAATTATTGGGAGGAATTGTGCCCCGTTGTTAGCATCATTGGGCCCAATTCTTGGTGTCATTGGGAGGAATTCTGCCCCATCATTGGTGTCATTAGGAGGAATTGTGCCCCATCAGTGGTGTCATTTGGCCCAATTGTTGGTGTCATTAGGAGAAATTGTGTCCCGTCATTGGTGTCATTGAGCCCAATCATTGGTGTCATTGGGAGGAATTCTGCCCCATCGTTAGTGAGATTGGACCCAATTGTTGGTGTCATTGGAAGGAATTGTGCCCCGTTGTTAGCGTCATTGGGCCCAATTGTTGGTGTCATTGGGAGGAATTCTGCCCCATCATTAGTGTCATTGGGCCCAATTATTGGGAGGAATTGTGCCCCGTTGTTAGCGTCATTGGGCCCAATTGTTGGTGTCATTGGGAGGAATTCTGCCCCATCATTGGTGTCATTAGGAGGAATTGTGCCCCATCAGTGGTGTCATTTGGCCCAATTGTTGGTGTCATTAGGAGAAATTGTGTCTTGTCATTGGTGTCATTGAGCCCAATCATTGGTGTCATTGGGAGGAATTCTGCCCCATTATTAGTGAGATTTGACCCAATTGTTGGTGTCATTGGGAGGAATTGTGCCCCGTTGTTAGCGTCATTGGGCTCAATTGTTGGTGTCATTGGGAGGAATTCCGCCCCATCATTAGTGTCATTGGGCCCAATTATTGGGAGGAATTGTGCCCCGTTGTTAGTGTCATTGGGCCCCGTTGTTAGTGTCATGGGGAGGAATTGTGCCCCATTGTTGGTGTCATGAGCTGCGGGAGAGGTGATTACTTACTATCTAGATAGTAAATACCTCTCCCGCAGCTCGTTCTGCCACACACTGACCCAGCGCCAACTGAGCCGCCTAAAGTTTGTGCAGAAAACCAACACTTCCGGTAGCATCAATCTCTTGGTCTCCCCCATTGAGTTCAGTGTTTCCTCCTGCCATTCTCCATGTCAATACTATAACCTAAAGCGGGAGTGGGCAACCCCCTTTGCTGCTATGCCGGTCCTTCCCCTCAGCCTCCATTACTCTCATCTTCACTGCAGATCGGAGATTGGTTGCTAGAACTGCCCGGGATCCTAGCAACCAATCACATGCTGGTTAACTTGAAAGGTTAACTGAGGGAGCTCCCGCCCTCGATCCAGTACTGTGCTGCCTCCCGCTCTTCGATCTGCAGTGAAGATGAGAGCAATGGAGGCTGAGGGGAAGGACCAGCAAAGCAGGAACATGCTTGTGATCTATTCGTCAGTCGCTCGCATATGATGGGTAGATCGAGAGCATGTTCCTTCACCTCAGCCACCAACACTCCCATCTTCACTGCAGAGCGGAGAGTGGGAGGCACCACAGTACTGAATGGAGCGCGGGAGCGAAAGCTGCCTCAGTAAACCTTTTAAGTTATCCAGCATGTAATTGGTTGCTAGGACGCCCGGTGGTCCTAGCAACCAATCACCAGCTTGTTCATATGAAAAGCTAATTCTGGCAGCTCTCGCTCCCACCCTCCATCCAGTACTGTGAAGTCTCTCGCTCCCCGCTCTGCAGTAAACCGATTTGTAAGGTAAAAGCGTGCTACATACACAATCTGTGTGTTTGTGTCGGTGGGCTAATGTGAAGCGGGCAAAGGACATTGCTGGGGGGGGGCAGGGGACACTGCTACAGGGGCCGGAGGACACTGCTTTGGGGGGGCACTGAACACTACTGTGGCTGGGGGGGGGGGGGGCAGAGGGCACTACAGTTGGAGGGGTAGTGTGAAGGGGGCACAGGATACTGCTATGGAGGGGTAGTTGACACTACTGTGTAGTGGAGCAGAGGGACAGAGGACACTGTGTAGGAGGGCAATGCTACAGAATATCCTACGGTGTAGGGGGCAGAGGACACTACTGTATGGGGGGGGGGGCAGAGGGGCACAATACACTACTATAAGGGAGAGCCCGATGACACTGCTGTATGGGGGGGGGGGGCAGAGGGGCAGAATACACTACTATGAGGGAGAGGCAGAGGACACTGCTGTATCGGGGACAGAGGACACTACTATGAGGGAGAGGCAGAGGACACTACTATGAGGGAGAGGCAGAGGACACTACTGTATGGAGGGGGGCAGAATACACTATTATAAAGGAGAGGCATAGGACACTACTGTGGGGGGGGGGGGGGCACACAGCACACTACTGTGAGGGGGCGGAGGTCACTACTGTGGGGGGGGCAGAGGACGCTAATGTGGGGGGAGGGGGGGCACTACTATGAGGGAGAGGCAAAGGACACTACTGTATGGGGGGGGGGGGGCAGAGGACACTACTATGATTGAGAGGCATAGGACACTACTGTATGGGGGGCAGAGGACACTACTATGAGAGAGAGGCAGAGGACACTACTGTATGGGGGGCAGAGGACACTACTATGAAGGAGAGGCAGAGGACACTACTATGAAGGAGAGGCAGAGGACACTACTGTATGGAAGGGGGCAGAATACACTACTATAAAAGGAGAGGCATAGGACCCTACTGTGTGTGGGGGGGGCAAAGCACACAGCACACTACTATGAGGGGGACAGAGGTCACTACTGTGGGGGAGGAGGCAAAGGACACTACTGTATGGGGGGGGGGGAACACTACTGTATGGGGGGCCAAAGGACACTACAGTGGGGAGAGCAGAAGACACTACTGTGGAGGGGGGGGGGAGAGGACACTACTGAGGAGGGGCAGAGGACTCTACTGTATGGGGGGGGGGGGGGGAGAGGACGGGGACACTACTGTGGGGAAGGGGGGCAGAGGACACTACTGAGGAGGGGCAGAGGACGGGGACACAAAGGACACTACTATGATTGAGAGGCATAGGACACTACTGTATGGGGGGCAGAGGACACTACTATGAGAGAGAGGCAGAGGACACTACTGTATGGGGGGCAGAGGACACTACTATGAAGGAGAGGCAGAGGACACTACTGTATGCAAGGGGGCAGAATACACTAACTATAAAAGGAGAGGCATAGGACCCTACTGTGTGGGGGGGGGCAAAGCCCACAGCGCACTACCGTGAGGGGGGCAGAGGTCACTACTGTGGGGGAGGAGGCAAAGGACACTACTGTATGGGGGGGGGGACACTACTGTATGGGGGACCAAAGGACACTACAGTGGGGAGAGCAGAAGACACTACTGTGGAGGGGGGGGGAGATGACATTACTGTGGGGAAGGGGGGGCAGAGGACACTACTGAGGAGGGGCAGAAGAGGACGGGGACACTACTGTGGGGAAGGGGGGCAGAGGACACTACTGAGGAGGGGCAGAGGACGGGGACACTACTGTGGGGGGGGGGGGGGGGCAGAGGACACTACTGAGGAGGGGCAGAGGACTCTACTGTATGGGGGGGGGAAAAGAGGACGAGGACACTACTGTGGGGGGGGGGGCAGGGCAGAGGAAACTACTGTGGAGGGGGGCAGAGGAAACTACTGAAGAGGGGCAGACGACTCTACTGTATGGGGGGGGGGGGGGAGGACGGGACGAGGACACTACTGTGGGGGGGGGGCAGAGGACACTACTGTATGCAAGGGCAGAGGACACTATTGTGTGTGTGTGTGTGTGTGTGGGGGGGGGGGGGGGGGCAGAGAACACTACTGTATGGGGGAGGGCAGAATCACAGGACACTACTGTGGTGAAGGGCAGAGGACACCGCTGTATGGGGGGCAGAAGGAGAGGACACTATTATGGGAGGGGGGGGGGGGGACAAAGAACACCACAATGTGCTATTGGAGATGGGAGGAACCATTAAATGCATGCTCAATGCTCCTGAAGGTGCTGGCTTCTGAATACATTTTTGGTGAAAGATTCCACCTCCACAGTGTTCGGTGGAACGGACCATTGTGGAGGTGTACTTACTTCGATGAAGAAGTTCATTATAGCGCAAGCTGCTGTGTTACCTCTGAGTATGGATTTATATAAATTTATATACATACATATACACACACACACACGATGCGAATAACAGACAATACCTGGAATATTCCAACCAATAAAAAAACAATTTTTTATATATCCGTATTCACGCTTTGGGTATATAACTATTCATTATACAACGTGCCGTTGGGTGATCTATCAGTACAGGTGTAGGATACCCTACAGAGAAGTGCCATAAAAACGTAGAATTTACACGGGTTAGTTTGGTCGTTCACCGTAACTTTTTTTTCCCCCTCATTTACATAAAGAATAAAATTGTAAGATATACATAAAAATTTCAAAAAAAAAAAAAAAAAAACTTGCTTTGACCATTAGTTGAGGGTCATCGTGCCGAGTTAATACAACATGCAAGGCTAAAAAAAAATTATATACACAGTCAGTGAAGGTCAGCGCCTTCTGAGAACGGGGCGTGCCGGGACATCCTCCATGACAGCACCCGTAGGTTCACATTCAAGGTTACAAAAGAGAACACCGATAGGCAAAGGTCAGCCCTGGCCACTATAGATGGGAAGGTAGGTTGGCCTTAGTGGTATAGTCTTTGGGTTTGTAGAAGGTGGGCGGCGTGGTCTCTACGCTTGTGTCTGTTGCTCGGGGTCCTCAACGTGGACGGGGTGGTGCTCGGATTCCTCGGGTACCTGGGGCAAAATGAAATAAGAACAAAAACGGTAAAAAAAAATCCGGGAAACAATTTCCTAAAATGATATTCATAGAAGCCAATTCCTTCCATACATTCGTCCTAAAAGACTACGGAGCGCGCTCAGACCCTATCATACTGCGGTGATAGCACCAATGCATGTTCTAGGTGTGCTTCATTGGAATGACGCCCCAAAGCTCCTTGTCTCCCCCCCCCCCATACACCAGAGTCCCCCTTGCATCAGAATAATCCTTACACGAGAGTCCTCATCAGAGTTCCCCTCTTACAGTATCTCACAAAAGTGAGTACACCCCTCACATTTTTGTAAATATTTTATTCTACATTCTATTCATTCTTATCTGGATGAGAGGTGCTGACCGCCAAGGGGTGAGTGAGCTCACCATCCATCCCTGTCTGTAACTGAAGTTTCCCCCTTCTCTCTCCTGCCTCTGAGTGAGTACACTAAGGTAAATCAGAGTTCTCAGAGCACCCCTTACATCAGAGTTCCCCTTTACACCAGAGGCCACAGTGTTGCCCCTTACATCAGAGTCTTCTCCATACATCAGTTCTCAGTGTTTCCCCTTAGATCAGAGCATCCCTTATGTCAGAGTCCCCAGAGTTCTCCCTTACATCAGAGTCTGCAGAGTCCCGCCTTACAGTGAAAGGGAACTTTGCAAATTCAGATGTAAAGGGGGAACTCTGTGGACTCTGATGTAAAAGGGGGACTCTTGTTATTAACTTCATATGATTATAAATGTGATTTAATAGCATAATATATGTATAGTTTATACTATAAAAAAAAAAATTGCTGTGCGCCGCTAAAGTGTTCGGGTTTGACTTGAAGAAAAGGTGGCAACCCTACATCAGAGTTCCTATCAGAGTCTCCAACAGAGTGCCTATCAGAGTCCCTTTCAGACTGCCCATCAGAGTCCTCCATTACATCCGAGTTCCCCCCCTACATCAGAGTCCCGATAAGAGTCCCTATCAAAGTCCCTCTTTTATTAGAGACCCCATCAGAGAATCTCCTTACATCTGAGCTCCCTATTACATCCGAGTCCCCCATTACATCAGAGTCCTCATCAGAGTCCTCATCAGAGTTCCCCTTACATCAGAGTCTCCATTACCGCCCCCAATCAGGTTTCCCATCAGAGTCCCTTCTTACATCAAAGGCCAAATTAGCATTGGGTCAGATTTGGTCCACAGGTCGTAGTTTGGACACCCCTGCCATAGTGTGAACACACAGCACCTAGTGCATTCAGGAGGACGGTTGCGCTTTTCCATGCTGGATCTTGGCTCGGAAGCAGGTCTAGTTGCCACCTCATCCCTTTAAAACCGAACACATATGAATTACACGGGTTTTGTGGCTGATTAAGGTGGTATTTAAACTGACTTGGTGCCTTATCTGCATGAAATTAGCCTCAGAACCTGTGTAATTCATATGTGTTCGGGTTTAAAGGGATGGGAGGTGGCAACCCTAGGGGGGGGCCATAGAGCACCAGATCACTCGGTACAAATGTAGCATTCATCCAATCCCAGAAACAGAATACAGTCAGTCATTTGTACGATTCTCTGTGCACCCATTGCGTCTCACATGCGTGCATCAGTGCAACGCGTTATTAATGTGCCTACTGTAATAGTGCTTTGGGGTTCCATTCAAAATAAATGGGGCGGCACTGTGGTTTGCATATTACTGTCCATTGTGGAGAAGATCCTTGGAAATGTAATGAACTCTAAAATCTTTTTTTTTTTTTTTTTTTTTTGTAACTTAGAAGTGAAACACAAATTTTGTTTTTGCAGCTCCTGTATATCCTTCCCCTGCAACCAATAGAATTCTTCTGCCATCTTGTGGCAGTCTTCTGGTATTACAGGCAGAAAATATTGAGTTATATACAAAAACAAAGCAAATAATGCTGTGTCAATTGTCAAAAGTTTATATTAAAACACAAGTTGCCTAATATAACATATTAGGCAACACTTTAAAAAGTCCCCTATAGGTCATCAGTTTAGCATTACGAAGAGGGTCTGATGCTAGAATTATCGCTCTCATTCCGGAGCCCGTGGCGATGCGTAACATGTGGATCACAATCAACGTTTTCAAGCGTAGGCGCCCTGCTGTGTGCGTTTATGTTTGTATGTGCATATATACATAGTTAGTCAGGTTGAAAAAAAAGACACAAGTCCATCCAGATATGTGGGAGGCCTCAACTTTTTTTTTTTTTTTTTTGGGGGGAGGGGGGGGGGGGGTATGGATTTTATTTGCTTGGGCATAAACTTAAATTTTTTACAATTATAAAATAATATAAATAAATAAAATGTCTTTAACTTAACTTACTTTTTTTTTTTTCTTTTTACATCACATAGGGAACAAAAAGTCCCCTATGTGACGATTCATTTTTTTGGTGACAGGTTCTCTTTATTGAGACATGCAGGGTCTAAAAGACCCCCAAACTCTCCTCTGTGCTCCACTGAATGCAATGCACATCACACTGCATTACATTTTTCCCGGCCTTGATGGACGGGGGAAAACAGTCAATAGGGACCCGGAAGGGATGTCACACATCACGACGGGTCAACACCCTAGTAAGACCATGTGTCACCCTAAAGTAAAAGTGAAAAAAGGTGCAGCAAACTTACTGAACTCTACATGTTTCGCTCAAAAAATTCAGGAGAATATAATATTTGTGCACCAAATCAGACAAACACATATATAAAGCACATGGTGAGGAGAAAAAGAAAATGGCATCCCATTTCTAACATTAGATGGCACGCGCGGTGACGTCATCACGTCCAACCGCACGTGACGTCATTGTGTATTTGCATCATAACGTTCACGCATTGTCACATGGAGGGAAATATATAAAAACGTGCCAGTATACATGCCCTTCTGAAAACACTAAAAGCGTACTTTATGTACAAAATTCTCATGTGTGCCTCCTTTGACACACAAGCATGTTTCTTTTATTTTTATTTTTTTTTAATGAAGATGACAGAATGGTGAAATGGGTGGAGCTTTTATTAAAAAAGGGGTAGTGCGGCAATTAATGCAATTAGATATATTTTACATATATTTAATTAAATGTAAAATATCTCTCTCTCTCTCATAAATATATGTTATTTGTTTGTATGTTTTAGATATATTTATTTATGTATATGTTGTTATTTGTTTGTATGTTTTAGATACACATACACTATATATATATATATATATATATATATATATATATATATATATATATATATATATATATATATATATATATACACACACACACACACACATACACACATATATATATATATATATATATATATATATATATATATATATATATATATATATATATATATATATATATATATATATATATATATATATATATATATATATATATATATATATATATATATATATATATATATATATATATATCTATATCATACAAACAAAATAACATATACATAAATATATCTAAAACATACAATAAAATATATTTATTTATATGCTTTAGATTTTTTTTTTTTTTTTACTGCAAGCATTAGCATTTAAAAAAATATAACAACCACTTACCTCCCAGTACAGTGAATCATCAAAACATTCAGCATCTGATGGGGTGCCAAAGAAGGGCAACCTCAGTAAAAACCCTAAAAATAAATAAATAAATAAAATTTAAAAAAAAAAAAAAAAAAAAAAAAAGAAGGGGGAGAGACAAAAACTCTGGTCACCACTGACTCAATATATATCATAGTGTTGGACATTCCAATTTTTTTTTTTAAATTAAAGTTCTTAAAGCCAAACTTTAGGCAGATATTAGAAACAGTTATTGAAGCTATGTACTTATTAAATAAAGTAGACCAACTAATACCTGAGCAATCAACTGTACCAGCAACAGGTGTGCTGCACACCGAGATTCATATAAGAATGATAATAATAATACTAATATTAATACTAATATTAATAATACTAATACCTTTCCACACTTAATTCTACTATGTAGGAGGCTTACAAAACATGTGCTCAGATTGAGTCTTGCCTGTGGTGAAAGCTTACAGTAACATCAACTCACCTACAAAAAGTCCCCCGAACAGTGCAAAGGCCAGAGCCACCATCAGGGCCAGAGACTGGTACATGGCTTGAGAATGGGCTGTGCGTTTCCCTTGAGCGATCAATGGGAAAACATCATCCATCCTGCAAGAGAAGGTTGAAAAGAATTTTTTTTAGATATTAAAACAAGAAAAATAAATAAAATTGCCCGACAAGCTGCTTATATTCAGAAGACCTTACCCGTCACCGTAGACGTCTGCGGTTGCCGTAAAGGCCACAATGGATCCTATCATTGCTCCCAGAATGCCGGGCATGCCGTGAAGATTGTGAACCCCGCACGTGTCCTGAATCTTTAGCTTGGAATCCAAAATGGGCTGTGAAGAAAAAGGACATGCATGCCATATCATATGTCTGTGCAAGAAAATACAGGACCAAATGCAGGATCACAATGGTCAGCCTATGACCTGAGTAATATTCAATTTTTTAAAAGTATTTTCAAAAAGATCCTTGCTGAACTGGGAATTATCACATGAAGGACCCTTTTGCTGCCCATGTTGGGTCAAGGGTGCAATCTAGCTTTTTCCCCCCTCTAGGAGTCCCCGTCATCCTCCTAGCTGTAGGTATAAGAGTGAGGGACGGGTGGAGCCCATGGAATTGGTGATATAAGTGAGAGGGAGACGTTGGTATTGCAGAAAGAAAGTGTTTAAGCCCTTGTGTGGGTTCCAGGGCCTAAACCGAACCAAGTTTTACAGTGACCTTCTGTTGGGTTTCTCCTTTCAGTAGAACACACTTTGTTCCTTTTCCCTTAGTGAGTCTTCCTGGAGCAGCCTGTAATAAGAGGGCATCCTGAAGGAGGGGAAAACACTGGACAGAACTATCCCTACATAACTGAGCCATGCTGTAATGGACTAATGCCAACTAAGCCAAACTGAACCTGTTAAAGACCATATTGAATAGGACTGATATGATGTATGTTGCAGAAGTAGAAGCAAGTGCCAACAGAAGCAACACGAGTCTGGGTATTCCATTGGTGTGAGTAGTGGCCTATAATCAGGTAGCAAGATGTGTATGGACTGGCCCGGTCAGGGGATTGGTGGCTACTGGGTGAAGGTGGGCCAGCCCACTTAGTGGTGGTGAGAGGTCCCTTGTCTGGATCATGCACTGGAAAACCCATGTCCTTCAAGTATTTAAGCCACAACCCCCAATGGACCTGGTCTGGCACCACGGGAAAAAGGGCCCCTGCAACCTAGCTGTGAAGTAAAGTTTTGCAAAGGACTAATGCCAATTAAGCCAAACTGAACTGTTGATGACCATATTGAAAAAGGACCAATATGATGCACATTGCAGAAGTAGAAGCAAGTTCTAGCAGAAGCTACTTTAGTCACATTATTCCATTGGTGTGAGTGGTGGTCTATAATCAGGTAGCAAGAGGTGTACGGACTGGCGCAGGCAGGGGGACTGGTGGTGGTTGGGTCAAGGTGGGCCAGCCCACTCAGTGGTGCTCAGAGGTCCTTTGTCTGGACCATACACTGGGAAACCCATGCCCATCAAGTATTTGAGTCATGACCCCTAACGGACCCGATTTGGCACCATGGGAATGGGGCCCCCACAACTTAGCTCTGAAGTGAAGTGTTGCAATGGACTAATGCCAACTATGCTGAACTGTTTATGACCATATTGAATAGGACTGATATGATGCACATTGCAGAAGTAAAAGCAAGTTACAACAGAAGCAACATGAGTCATGTTATTCCATTGGTGTGAGTGGTGGCCTATAAAACGGTGCAAGCAGGGGACTAGTGGTGGTTGGGTGAAGGTGGAATAGTCCACCCCCAGTGGTGGTGAGAAGTCCCCTGTCTGAATCATGCACTGGTAAACTTGTGTCCTTCAAGTATTTAGGTCACGACCCCCAACAAACCTGACCTAGCACTACAGGAATGGGCTCCCCCACAACTTAGTTGTAAAGTTTAGTTGCAAAGTTGTGTTTGATCTCCTGACAAAGGCCTAGTAGGCCATGGAGTTTGAGCCGAAGCATGGACGTTGGGTTTCCAACCAGCCTTGATGCATCTAATGCGTGTAGGCCCTTGGCACAGAAATTGGCTTATCAACTTCCAGTAGGGGGTGCTACTCTGTTCATCCATATGAAACCCATATATTATACAGTATATGTGCTCAGGAAGCTTACCGTTATATATTTGTATCCAAGGGTGGAGATGATCCCAGCCAAGGCTCCAGCGATCATGGCACCGAATGGAGTCAACATCATCTCCGCGGCCGTGCCTACTGCAACACCACCCGCCAATGCCGCATTCTGAATGTGGACCTGTGCAAGTAAAAAAAAAGAAAGCATGAGCTTCAAGCATCTGAGCTCTCTTGAAGTCTGATTATGAGAAGGTAGTATATGAGGATGCATTTCAGGGGTACTTATTGGCTATATAGGAATTATATTTTAAATCCGACCTCCAGCCTTCCCTTCAGTCATGCCCAGTTGTATCGGCTCCTCTCCTGGACTGAAAGGACTTACGCTAATTTCGCTGCACACTGTGAGCTCCTCACAATGTGCATTAGAAGCTGCAGCAAGTCAGAAAAAAAAATAAAAAAAATTGTAACCAAAAATGTACAGTACTTTGATACATGTTTGTTATTTCTTTCTGACCCTATATAAAATTTTATTTTGACATTACTAAAAGGTAATGAAATTAAATGTGAAGACAGTGTTAAAATAAAAAAAAAAAAAAAAAAATTTGAAGCATTACGTGACTTTAAATGTGGGGTTTCTCAACCAGCGTGCCATAGCACCCTGAGGTGCTGCCTGGGTTCCCTTGGGGTGCCACGAGCACAAGACCCAATTTGCCCCAGATCAGCGTCATAAATTGCAATGATTTGGGTGGACCCACCGCCAAGACTATAACAACTTATGGCTCTGTGATGAGGGGAACGTGTGATTTTGGGGCTCTGTGATGGGTTCCTATGTGAAATCGGGTGGGGCGCTGATGGGGAGGCTGTAATGTGATGGCTGACTCATGTATAGTGAGCCTTTGATGTATAGGAGCGACTTGGAGGGGATGTGTTTAGATGGGATTTGATGTGATGCCCTCATGTATAGAGGGGCTCTGATGTGATGGGGTGCCACTAAAAAAAGAGAGGGCCTCTAATTTGATGGGGGGACCTCTGATATGACGGGGCATCTAATGTGATTGGGGGACCGCTGATGTGGACGGGGGTTTCGGATGTGATGGAAGGGGGCTTAGATGTGATGGAGGACCTCTGACTTGATGGGGGTACCTCTGATTTAAAGGGGGAAGCTCTAATGTGATGGTGGGACCATTGATGTGATTGGGGCCTCTGATGTGATTGGGGGACCTCCGATGTGAAGAGGGGATTCAGAAGTGATGGGGGACCTCTGATTTGATCGAGGTACTTCTGACATGATGGGGGGGGGGGGGTCTCTGATGTAAAGAGGGACCTCTGATGTGACAAGAAAGCTCTAATGTAAGGGGGACCTCTGATGTGATGGAGGGACTCCCGACATGATGGGAGAACTTTAATTTCAAGGAAGGGGCCTCTGATGTGAGAGAGAGGACTCTGATGTGGCCCCCACAACTTAGCTCTGAAGTGAAGTGTTGCAACAGACTAATGCCAAAATATGCTGAACTGAACTGTTTATGACCATATTGAATAGGACTGATATGATGCACATTGCAGAAATAGAAGCAAGTCCCAGCAGAAGCGAGCTTAGTCACATTATTCCATTGGTGTGAGTGGTGGCTATAACTGGGTAGCAAGAAGTGTACAGACTGGCATGGGCAGGGGGCTGGTGGTGTATGGGTGAAGGTGGGCCAGCCAACTTAGTGGTGCCTAGAGGTCCCTTGTCTGGACCCTGCACTGGAAAACCCATGTCCTTCAAGTATTTAAGCCACAACCCCCAATGTACCTGATCTGGCACCACAGAAACGGGGCCCCTACAACCTAGCTGTGAAGTAAAGTTTTGCAAAGGACGAATGCCAACTAAGCCAAACTGAACTGTTGAGGACCATATTCAATAGGACCGATATAATGCACTTTGCAGAAGTAGAAGCAAGTTCCAGCAGAAGCAAGATTAGTCACATTATTGAATTGGTGTGAGTGGTGACCTAAAACTGGGTAGCAAGAAGAGAACAGACTGGCGCGGGAAGAGGACTGGTGGTGGTTGGGCGACGGTGGGCCAGCCCACTCAGTAATGGTGGACGAGGATGTGGAGCCTTTGATGGGATGTTGGCACCTTTGATGTGGTTGGGGGAAATCTGACGTGATGGGGGGACACTGATGTGATTGGGGGACCTCTGATGTGAAGGGGGGGCCCTCTAAATGGAAGGCAGCTTCATTAAACCGTTTGTGTGCATCGTCCCAAGCTCAGGCTTGCCATTGAGAAGTAACATTTTGTTTTTTTCAGACTGTAGTGCCTCCAGATTTTGCAAACATTTGAAGGATGACATAATTGAACAATGAAGTGAAATGTGTACCGCCTTTAGTACAGCATCTCACAAAAGTGAGTACACCCCTCACATATTTTGTAAATTATTCTATCTTTTCATGTGACAACACTGAAGAAAGGACACTTCGCTACAATGTAAAGTAGTGGGTGTACAGCTTGTATAACAGTGTCAATTTTTTGTCCCCTCAAAATAACTCAACACACAACCATTAATGTTTAAACTGCTGGCAACAAAAGTGAGTACACCCCTAAGTGAAAATGTCCAAATTGGGCCCAAAGTGTCAATATTTTGTGTGGCCACCATTATTTTCCAGCACTGCCTTAACCGTCTTGGGCATGGAGTTCACCAGACCTTCACAGGTTGCCACTGGAGTCCTCTTCCACTCCTCCATGATGACATATGGAGCTGGTGGATGTTAGAGACCTTGCGCTCTTCCACCTTCCGTTTGAGAACAGATGCTCAATAGGGTTTAGGTCTGGAGACATGCTTCGCCAGTCCATCACCTTTACCATCACATTCTTTAGCAAGGCAGGGGTCATCGTGGAGGAGTGTTTGGGGTCGTTATGTTGGAATACTGCCCGGCGGCCCAGTCTCTGAAGGGAGAGGGATCATGAGCACTGACAGGCTGACCCCCCACCCCCTCAACCTCTGCAGCAATGCTGGCAGCACTCATGCGTCTATTTCCCAAAGACAACCTCTGGATATGAGGCTGAGCACGTGAACTCAACTTCTTTGGTGGACCATGGTGAGGCCTGTTCTGAGTGGAACCTGTCCTGTTAAACCGCTGTATGGTCTTGGCCACCGTGCTGCAGCTCAGTTTCAGGGTCTTGGCAATGAATGTTCTTTTAGCCTAGGCCATCTTTATGTAGAGCAACAATTTTTTTTGTTTCAGATCCTCAGAGAGTTCTTTGACCAGTATGAGAGAGAGAGCGATAACACCAAATTTAACACGCCTGCTCCCCATTCACACCTGAGACCTTGTAACACTAACGAGTCACATGACACAGTGAAGGGAAATGGCTAACTGGGCCCAATTTGGACATTTTCACCTAAGGGTGTACTCACTTTTGTTGCCAGCGGTTTAGACATTAATGGCTGTGTGTTGAGTTATTTTGAGAGGACAGCAAATTTACACTGTTATACAAGCTGTACACTCACTACTTTACATTGTAGCAAAGTGTCATTTCTTTATTGTGGTCACTTGAAAAGATATAATAAACTATTTACAAAAATGTGAGGGGTGTACTCACTTTTGTGAGATATTGTATTTGTTGGTTGCTCAGTCAATCGGGTTGCTCACCATATCGAGTTTTCCTTCACCATTCAGCAGAGAAGAGAAGGCGAATGTGGTCATTGTACAGGCGGCCAGGGAGTAGTAGGTGTTCAGCACGGTCCGATGCTGGTCGTCACCATGAGCTGTGACGGCGGAGTTGAAGCTGGGCCAGAACATCCACAAGTAGATGGTTCCTAGATTGGACATTTAAAAGGGTCATATTTTGATATTCTAAAAGATGTATTTTAGCAAACACACAATTTACTGTATATGTCAGCATATTTACATTGCACAAGTATGACTTTTTCATAATTTGTGGACAGGTGGGCAACAGGATAGCTCAGTGGTTAGCACTCTTGCCTTGCGATTTGAGCTTTATGGAATATTAGGTCATTTGAAAACCTAGCTCCATTACTTATTAAACCTTAAACCTGGACAATTTATAAATTGTAAATGCATCATATGTGGAGGAAACAGGACTGCAAACTCTTTGAGGAAGAGGATTGTTTTCAAATATTTATTTTACTTGTTTAAAGTAAATATATTATAAATCTAGACATCTCAAACTGAGCCCATCATGAAAAGTGCTTAAAGTACATCTAAAGCCTAAACATGTTTATGTTTAATTTAGGAAACGATGGGAAATCTAACAGTTGTCACCAGACCAGGGGGTACAGGAAAAGCTTTCAATAAGGACACCTATTTAAGTGACAACTGTCTAAGAGAGGATGGAGAGATTTCCTCTCACTTCCCTTTGCCCCAATGGGGCAAAGAGCAAAATAAAAACACCTGGCAGGGGTTCTAGGCATTCTCTACATTATCTAAAGCTAAAAAAAAAAAAAAAAAAAAAAAAAAAAAGGCTTTAGAGATACTTAATCATGTGTCAAAGGGATCGGTACTTTGAATAATATAAGCAGCTAAAGTTATGTGTAAATAAGCCCCTAGCCACCCCAACCTTGTCCACCTCCTCAGCTTGGCCAACCAAAAAATGAAAGGGCTGGAAGTTTTCACCGAACGAAATGCCCACCCCCCCCCCCCCAAATAAAACAATATTTGCCTACAAAATGAACATATCAATTCCTCTTGATCAGCTATTTGTCTGCTGAAGGGAACCTCTGCTGATGTGGTTGTGTCAGGACCTGGATCACCTGCTGGTGGCCTTGTGTTTCCCAGAGCAGGAGGTTGTAGTTTTGGTGTTCACCAGCAGGTGTCTCCCAGAGCAAGAGCAGGATAAAGAGCAGGATAAAGAGCAGGCTGTTTCTGGCTAGCAGGGCAAAACACTGAAGTGAAGTGTAATAATAGAGGAGGGACTGAATACCCTCCCAGTAGCCAGCATCAGGTGGAGACTGTTTACTGGTATCTGCTGGGAGGGTATTTATTCACTCCTTTATTAATAAACTTTGCTTCAATATTTTGCCCTGCTGTCAAGAAACTGGTTGCTTTCATGCTCCTGCTCTTGCCCTGCATCCTGTACCCTGCTGCTTGTCCCTGATCCCAGTCCTAGTTCCTCCCTTTCTTGCATCTCCTTCACTTGTATCTTCTTGTTTGCCATGTTTTCTGGTTTTTGGATGTATTTTGGTTTGAAAACAATAAATCTTCACAAATCACTTTACCGAGCCAAATGTTGGTAGTCAATTAACCTACCATGGTTTTATATGTGGTTTTATTACTGGAGAAACTGAATGACAGCTATGCAAACAAAAAAAAAAAATAAAAACAAAAAACAACAAAAACTTTATATGGATATTGCCCTTGAGGGCATTACCTTAGGACTCTGGTGCTAAAAGATATGCATGCTAACTACTTTGCCAGGAAGACCAGCATGTACCTACCAATCATTGCAAAAAGGTCCGAGTGATACACTGAGCCCTCCCTGTTGCGGCTCTTATCCAGATGTGGTCTGTAAAGCACACGTGAGACCACCAGGCCAAAAAAGGCTCCAAATGTATGAATGGTCATAGATCCACCGGCATCTTTCGCCTATGAAAAAAATAGGAAATATAAAAAAGGGAGAAATATATATTTTGTTATGTCACTCACCCATAAAATTGTTCCTGACGTTAAGAAAGTTCTACCTTAAAAAAACAATAATGATTTCTACAGTAGGTAGGTGAACCAGCCAATGACGAGAGGTATTCAACAGCCTCGACAAAAGGGTGTATTCTATCTGGGGTAAGCCTCAGGGGTGGAGAATTTTAGAACCCCCCCCCCTATTCGCAACCCTCAACCTTCCCATTACACTTGCCTCAACGATGTTCAGTATAATATATTCATTGATTCCGAAAAGAGTCACTTCAAAGAGGGTCATAACGATTAGTTGGACAGGACTGGTTTTGCCAAGGACAGCTCCGAAGGAGATAAGCACAGCTCCCGTGCAGAAGTCCGCATTGATCATACTGCAATATAAAATGATACAGCATTACTCCAGTGACTTTCCCGACACTTCCTGCCCCAGAGACACGCAAAGAGGTGAGAAACATTTTCTCGAAAGTGAGGAGATATCGCCAATGGAACATTTTTCCCCAATTGGAAGAATTTCCCTCACGTCTTGTTCTAGAGACCACTCTTTTTGGATTTCCCCTCACTTTCAATTTTTATTGGTGACCAGAATGTAGAGGGTGGATCCACCTAGTGCGGGACACACATGGCAACAGGAACTTGACATTTTGTCTTGCAGAAATGTTTTGACCATCGGCCATATTAGTGGTCATGTTAGGTCAATTAAATCACAAGCATTCCTGCCCTTTTGAGTACAGACAGCTTTGGGGAGGGGAATGCACTAATTGGGTTGGCCAGGATGCGATCATGTGACAGCTGCCCATGGATTCTGGCAAAATGGGCTCAGACCGTGTTCAGATCGGACTTAGCTCATCTTTTTCTCTTATCCAACCAGAAATCCAAAAAATGTACAATTGTCTCTAGAACAAGTGGGGATACCTGTTCATGTGACAATTACCCAAAAAGGAACTTCCCTTTGAAGATTCCTTCTCACTTCCTGTGAAATGAAGAGAAATCTCCCCAATGGCGACAATGGTGGGGGTGATAGCAGATCTAAAACTAATTTTTTTACTAGGTATTACACTGGGAACTTCTAATAGAATCTAATTTCTTGTTAAAGGGAAAGAAATTTGTTTTCTAAAACTGTAGTCTTCAAACTGCAGCCTTTTGCTTGCCTTTATCCGACCCTTGGGGCACTATTCCTTCCACTGATAGTTGACAGAATAGTGTCTCCTAACAATGGAGCACCATTTCTCCCACTGACACCAACAATGGAGCACTATTCCTTCCATTGAAACCAAGAATACCAACAATGCAACACTATTTCTTCCACTGATACAAGACACTATACTGCAGCCCGGAAGGTGGATGCATCCCTTTGCTTGCCTTTATCCAGCCCTTGGGTCACTATTCTTTCCACTGATGCGAGTCACTATTCTGCCAACTAGCATAAAACAATGGTGCACCATTTCTTCTACTGACACCAACAATGGAGCACTATTCCTCCCACTGATACAAGTCGCTATACTGCAGCCCAGGGACTGGATGCGGCCCCTTGCTTGCCTTTATTGGGCCCTTGGGACACTATTCTTCCCACTGATACGAGACACTATTCTGCCAAATAATATCAACAATGGGGCACCATTTCTCCCACTGACACCAACAATGGAGCACTATTCCTCCCATTGATACTAATGATGGGGCATCATTTCTCCTACTGATATCAACATTGAAGCACTTTTCCTCTCATCGATATCAATGATGGGGCACCATTTTTTCTCCCATCTACAATTAAGGCACGTGGTAGCAGCCCACTTTGGGCTGCAGGGCGTTCAATTTTAGCCCTTGGTATTGGAAGCTTTGCTGTATGATAGAGATCACTCCAACGAAATTCAATGGATTGCAATGCCCTGAGGTGGCAAAAAAACACCATTAATATAAATGTGCCACATCCTACATAATCTGTAAATACTGGAATTGGGAACAATGGTCTTTGTAGACACGTATAAAAATAACAAATTTTAATAGTTCACATAAAATTGATACATATACAAAACGAGTTATAAAAAGATATAGGACACAGTGGTTTTTCCTGGAGGATATACTGAATCATATACTTCCCGTGGGGCAATACTAGGAGCATCAAGAAAATTCTAATTAAAGAATGTCCTTCTAAACTAAAAAACATTGAAGCTCCTGAAGAAGCGACAGTTCAGGTCGCAAAACATTTAGAGCGAGTAATTCTTTTAACCTATGAGGATTGTGGGAACCACCAAGAGCAATACATACACCTCAGTGTGGGCGTTTTCTTGATACTCCTAGTATTGTCCCACAGGTGGTATACAATTCAGTATATCCTCTAGGAAAAACCACTGTGTCCCATATCTTTTTATAAATCATTGTGTTGTATATGTATCAATTTTATATGAACTATTAAAATTTGTTATTTTTATACGTACCTACAAAGTCCATTATTCCCAATTCCGGTATTTACAGATCAGTCTAAATTGGTCACTAGGTATTATTCTCTGTTACTTTCTTTGTCTACTACCCGTATGACCAAGGTTAAAAATCAGTGGCAAAACTGACATACCTGCATTGCAGGTATGTATGACGGGGCGTCATAGCTGCAGGAGACAAGGTAATTCAACTGAACTATCTACATCAAATTAATTCCACCTTGGTTCGCTTGGGCAGGTTGGAGTCCCCTGAATGTTATTGGTGTCACAGTGCTACGGGAAATTTTTTCCATATGATCTGGGAATGCTCAAAAATACCTCAGTTCTGGTCAAGTATTACTTCCTTTATGGAAACGAAACTGGCTTTACCCAATATCTGTACCCCTGCCAGATGCCTTCTTGGTGACAGATGAGAAAGATTTGGGTGCTGTTCAGGTTTTGATTTGATCTTTATTTTTTTTTTAGGCAAAAATATCAATTGCCCTGTGTTGGTAAAAACCAGACCACCTACCTTATAGATGTTGGTTGATTTGATCAATGACGCCCTGCCTAGGTACAAAATGACCTTTGCTGCTAGGGCATGCCCAAACAAATTTGATAGAATATGGTCTGAGTAGACCACCGAGGTCTCAGGAGAGGTCAAAATCTAACAAGAGTAATAGATATGATTACGTGAGGGTATGAATATGTGTCCTATGATTACCGCTTCTTCATATATACATACATATGTAGATTGCCTAGAGTGCTATGCTTGTTTTGAACAGTTTTGCTCACCAGCTATTTCGTTTTTGTTCTCATTATATTTTCAGTTATTCTCTGAACTACTTGGGGATAGATAGATATAGGATTGTGTCTTTATTATTGTTAAAACAATATTTCATACCTGGATAATATGTACCCAGTTTGATGATTGTTTGTTGGAAAACTAACAAAATACCTTAAAAAAAAAAAAAAAGGAGGGGGAGGATGGGTCACCATTTCTCCCCAATACCAAATGTGGAGAGGTTTACTCCCACTGATACCAGGAAAATTTCCAATCCTACTGGACACAAGTTCGGCCCACCTAAAGTCTGAAGGACAATAAACTGGCCCTTTGTTTAAAAAATTTAGAGGCCCCTGTTCTAAAATGTCTGTGATAAGTCTAGATTCTTTGTATTATGATCTACTAAACACAATGTGTGAGTCTAAGCACGAAAAATAACCCAAGGGCACATAAATTATTTTCTGTCATATATACAGTAAGTTGGGTTCTTTTTTTATATTTATTAAGATGGAGTGTTAAAGATCTTGTGAAATTCCCTCTATATTGCAACAATTCAAAAGGTAAACAAGACTACAATGGAGTGGACCTTGATAAAGTCAGTATTGTGCCAAGTACATTGCAATAACTTTCTCTTTGTTGAGAACATCAGAGTGAATTTCGGACAGAGTAAACAGGCTTTTGTCTCTGCTGCTCAGCCAAATATCGATCCAACTCAGGTGACCAAAGTATGGATTCCCACCTCCCCCTCACCTCTCAATGCCAACGTGGATTTTGCCATCATGGAAGCCATGAAAGAAACCTTGAATAAGCGTTGACCACTGGAGACCAAAGGCTGCGATCAAGAAATTGAAAGCTACGCTGCTGAAACCATAGCGCTTCAGGAAGGTCATTAGGAAACCGAAGCCGATGAAGATCATGGTGTGGACATCTTGGAAGCCTTAAAAAACAAAACAAAAAAAAAAAAAAAACAACAAACATTTAGGAGATGATAAGCCTGAGGCCTACAGAAGAGGCATGTTTCACAATCTGGTCTGAAAAAGGGTTTCCACCTTTTCTAGGAAAAAATGTAGGCCTTTTAGTCTCTTTTCTATTAATGATATAGGTAACTGGTCCTATTTTGAGCAGTAAGACCAAGTTAGCAAATCATCTTGTCAACTTACTTAACAGGGTATAACTTATGGACATTAGAAAGCACACTTCTCTTTGTCATTTTTATTCTATATTTATGGTTGGGCTTTTTTGCTGGAGCAATCGTTGCCTATGATTATCCCATAATTAACTATTAACATTCGTTACACAAATAGAACAATGGAGTGTAGCATGTAGTAGCAAAAATTCACAATTTCTTTGAAAAAAAAAAAAGTTTTTGCTTTGGATACACTTTCAACAAAAGACCCCCCAAAGCTCCACCTTTACATTCTTTTTCATGGCTATGCAACATTATTTTTTTTTATTTATTTATTTTAAAGCAAATGTGCTTTCTGCTTAACTCGGCTCCTTAATGTGATCTTATTTGACCTGGGGCGGATGTGCTTTGGAGAAAACATCTACAGATATCGCTGTTTAATACACATCAAGTTTGCTCTCCCAGAAAGGACGTTTTCAGTCCTCAGGTGGAAGACCGAGACCAAAAGTCACTCAAGCAGAAAACTGCCAACGAGATGGAAAGTTACATCAGGCCAGCACCGTTCTCATCCTTCACCCGGATCACGGTCAAACTGCGTTTAAAAAAACCCCATAATAAAGTAAGTGAGGAAGCAAAAACTTTGCAGTAGAATAACAGTGTATATGGGGGGGTCAATCCTTTCAGAGACTGGGCCACAGGACAGTATTCCAACATGATAATGACCCCAAACACACCTCCAAGATGACCGCTGCCTTGCTAAAAAAGCTGAGGGTAAGAGGTGGCCAGGCATGTCTCCAGACCTAAACCCTATTGAGCATCTGTGGGGCATCCTGAAACAGAAGGTGAAGGAGCGCAAGGTCTCTAACATCCACCAGCTCTGTGATGTCATCATGGAGGAGGGGAAGAGGACTCCAGTGGCAACCTGTGAAGCTCTGGTGACCTCCATGCCCAAGAGGGTTACGGCAGTGCTGGAAAATAATGGTGGCCACACAAAATATTGACACTTTGGGTCCAATTTGGACATTTTCACTTAGGGGTGTACACACTTTTGTTGCCAGCGGTTTAGACATTAATGGCTGTGTGTTGAGTTATTTTGAGGGGACAGCAAATTTACACTGTTATACAAGCTGTAAACTCACTACTTTACATTGTAGCAAAGTGTCATTTCTTCAGTGTTGTCACATGAAAAGATAGAAGAAAATATTTACAAAAATGTGAGGGGTGTACTCACTTTTGTGAGATAGATAGATAGATAGATAGATAGATAGATAGATAGATAGATAGATAGATAGAATTTTTTTTTTTTTAAAGGTATTTATATAGTGCCAAAAATGTATGCAGGACTCTGTGCAGGCCAGTCAAGTTTCTCCACCCCAAACTCGCACATCCATGTCTTTATGGACCTTGCTTTGTGCACTGGTGTGCAGTCATGTTGGAACATAAAGGGGCCATCCCCAAACTGTTCCCACAATGTTGGGAGCATGAAATTGTCTAAAACGTTTTGGTATGCTGACGTCTTAAGAGTTCCCTTCACTGGAACTAAGGGGCCAACCCCAACCCCTGAAAAACATCCCCCACACCATAATTCCCCCTCCACCAAATGATTTGGACCAGTGCACAAAGCAAGGTCCATAAAGACAGGGATGAGCGAGTTTGGGGAGTGGAGAAACTTGACTGGCCTGCACAGAGTCCTGAACTCAACCCAACAGAACACCTTTCGGATGAATTCAAGCGCAGACTATGAGCCAGGCCTTCTCGTCCAACATCAGTGCCTGACCTAACAAATGCGCTTCTGGAAGAATGGTCAAACATTCCCATAGACACACTCCTAAACCTTGTGGACAGCCTTCCTAGAAGAGTTGTTATAGTTGCAAAGGGTGGACCAACTCAATATTGAACCCTACGGACTAAGACGCCATTAAAAGTTCATGTGTGTGTAAAGGCAGGCATCCCAATACTTTTGTTAATAGTATGTGTATAGATTTATATATTACAATGCAAGGTCTCTAGCTCACATACTTACAATACATACATATACTACTTAGGAGAAACAGGTGCAAGTGCAGTGCTCACAATGGGGGAACCAGTCCTAAATCAGAAAAGGAATCCAAAATTGGTTGTTCAGGCTCAAAATGTCCTCCATTCATTAAAATGTAATAATCAGCAAAAGGTAGAGCCGGCAACACCAAAATCGATATGAAATCTTTATTGCTACATGATAGTGGGTTAAAAATAACTAAATGCGTTTCGGTAGACAGCCTCGATCACAGCTGTGATTAAGGCTGACGAAACGCGTTAGATCTTAACTAACTATCATGTAGCAATAAAGATTTTCATATGGATTTTGGAGTTGCCGGCTCTACCTTTTGCTTATACATACATATACTAGAACCAGAAGCCAGTTAAAATTACCACCATGTCTTTGGAGCATGAAAGGGAGCCCAGACACAAAAAATAAATAAATAAAAAAGAAGGGCTATTCTCTTTCTCTTCCTTCGAACCAGAGCTGTCTCCTGCAAAACCTCTTATTGGCCACACGATGTCCTCAGTCTTCTGAGTTGAATGACACCCAGTGTCACTCAACTGGGAATGGTGAGGAAAGATTGGAGTACAGGGGGGTCATGGCCCCGCCCCTGAGCAAGGCCTTCTCCACTCACAATATACTGGTGCAGAACGGAGGTGCTGATGCCAATACCTCAATGTTGCTCTTTGTATCACCTAGGACTACACACCCCCCTAGGATAAGACAGAAAAAGGATGTAGCTCAGCACATAAAATGGGCAAAAAAAAAAAAAAAACTAACTAAAAAAAAAAAAAAAAAAGTAAAAAATAAAATAAAAATAAAACATAAAATACAGCAAGGGTGTAGTTCAAGGGAGAGGAGGGGTCACTAAGTAAGGGGCCCGGAGCTGGGCTTTAATGAGTTGTCAAACTCAAACTTTCACTGTGAGAAGGAGCACTTAAAAATAAGGACGTGTACCTTCCCCATAGGAGTAGGAAGCTGCCTTCACTTTAAATATCCAATCATATTCTGAAAACAAAAAAATTTTAATTCCTTGCAGCTAATTGGAAGTTATTTTTAATTTATATCCTTTTCTAACCAGATCCCCTAATGAAGGAAAAAAAAATAAATGTACAAAATATAAATTAAACTAAAAAAAAGAATCGATTACACCTTCAATCAAAAAGGGCAGAAAATACTCCGGAACTTGACTGGTTAGTAATGGTTGTATTTGTAAGTCAAGTGACTGCGCCCTCTAGGGGTTGGTTGACAAATCTCTATATTTAAATACGAATAAGAAAAATATGGAAAAGCAAGCTTGTAAAAAACTGGTATCAGCTCATAGAAAAAGCCTTTAAAACCCTGTAATAAAAGTGTGTAGGGTAACATTTTAATTGCTCAATTATTTTCAAATCTCGCCCTCCGGCCTCTGTCCGCATTTTTCTATTTTCAAGCAAGAAAGCGAGTTTTTCAGGTCCTACACGCAGCATCTGTGAAATCTCATCGATGTTATTCACAGCTATGCAGATGACAGATGAACATTGTTTTCTTCTCCATCGTGATGACAGATCTCCAAATCCTTACACAGCAGAGCTGGAAACCTGAGATTAGATACTTACAGGAGGAGAAAAGTGACAACCCCCAATAATGGTGTCATCCAAGTCCTAAAATCACTGCCTTGTATGGCTGGAGGACTCTGCACCTTCTATATACCTCTCCTCTCCTGAAATACTCTGCTGGA
The DNA here is from genome assembly GCA_037952925.1 of Lithobates clamitans. Taxonomy (NCBI): domain Eukaryota; kingdom Metazoa; phylum Chordata; class Amphibia; order Anura; family Ranidae; genus Lithobates; species Lithobates clamitans. Next base: position 27,847 of record JBBGZY010000791.1, read on the forward strand.
GGACTCTGCTCCTTCTATACAACTCTCTTCTCCTGAAATACTCTGCTCTGCTGGAGGACTCTGCTCCTTCTATATAACTCTCCTCTCCTGAAATACTCTGCTCTTCTGGAGGACTCTGCTCCTTCCTCTAAATCTGTCTGTCTGCCTGTTTTGAACCCCATTACCAAAAATTAATAATTCCTCCCATCCAGGATTCTTCAGCAAGCTAATGATTGACTTGCATCACTAAAAGCTAATGTTCTGTAAAGCAGATCTTTAATCTAAAATAATTAACAAAATACGGGCAAGGAGAGTGTAGGGGGCTGAAACCGAACTACAAAATGTTTATATAGTGTGTACAGAGTTTATTTTTTTATTGGAAAGGTCACCTTAAAAAGGTGATGTTTATAGAAACCCATGCTTGCTGTATCATGTTTGATCAAGAGAGACTCCCTCTAGTGGCCAAAACACACACAGGGTAATGAGCGTGTTGGTTTAGTAAGTGCCAAGATAAACTCCAATACATGGTAAGTAACCTGGGGAGTGTTTATGCTCATTGAACCCTACTGACCCATAGACATGTTCTGTCCATTGTGAGGGGTACCCACCATCCCTGTGCTAAATAAAAGCCATTAATGTCTAAACCGCTGGCAACAAAAGTGAGTACACCCCTAAGTGAAAATGTCCAAACTGGGCCCAATTAGCCATTTTCCCTCCCCGGTGTCATGTGACTCGTTAGTGTTACAAGGTCTCAGGTGTGAATGGGGAGCAGGTGTGTTAAATTTGGTGTTATCGCTCTCACTCTCTCATACTGGTCACTGGAAGTTCAACATGGCACCTCATGGCAAAGAACTCTCTGAGGATCTGAAAAAAAGAATCGATGCTCTACATAAAGATGGCCTAGGCTATAAGAAGATTGCCAAGACCCTGAAACTGAGCTGCAGCACGGTGGCCAAGACCATACAGCGGTTTAACAGGACAGGTTCCACTCAGAACAGGCCTCGCCATGGTCCACCAAAGAAGTTGAGTGCACGTGCTCAGCGTCATATCCAGAGGTTGTCTTTGGGAAATAGACATATGAGTGCTGCCAGCATTGCTGCAGAGGTTGAAGGGGTGGGGGGTCAGCCTGTCAGTGCTCAGACCATACGCCGCACACTGCATCAAATTGGTCTGCATGGCTGTCATCCCAGAGAGGAAGCCTCTTCTAAAGATGATGCACAAGAAGGCCGCAAACAGTTTGCTGAATACAAGCAGACTAAGGACATGGATTACTGGAACCATGTCCTGTGGTCTGATGAGACCAAGATAAACCTATTTGGTTCAGATGGTGTCAAGCGTGTGTGGCGGCAACCAGGTGAGGAGGACAAAGACAAGTGTGTCTTGCCTACAGTCAAGCATGGTGGTGGGAGTGTCATGGTCTGGGGCTGCATGGTGCTGCCGGCACTGGGGAGCTACAGTTCATTGAGGGAACCATGAATGCCAACATGTACTGTGACATACTGAAGCAGAGCATGATCCCCTCCCTTCGGAGACTGGTCCGCAGGGCAGTATTCCAACATGATAACGACCCCAAACACCTCCAAGACGACCACTGCCTTGGTAAAGAAGCTGAGGGTAAAGGTGATGGACTGGCCAAGCATGTCTCCAGACCTAAACCCTATTGAGCACCTGTGGGACATCCTCAAACGGAAGGTGGAGGAGTGCAAGGTCTCTAACATCCACCAGCTCTGTGATGTCGTCATGGAGGAGTGGAAGAGGACTCCAGTGACAACCTGTGAAGCTCTGGTGATCTCTATGCCCAAGAGGGTTAGGGCAGTGCTGGAAAATAATGGTGGCCACACAAAATATTGACACTTTGGGCCCAGTTTGGACATTTTCACTTAGGGGTGTACTCACTTTTGTTGCCAGCGGTTTAGACATTAATGGCTGTGTGTTGAGTTATTTTGAGGGGGCAGCAAATTTACACTGTTATACAAGCTGTACACTCACTACTTTACATTGTAGCAAAGTGTCTTCACTGTTGTCACATGAAAAAATATTTTATTCTATTTACAAAAATTGTGAGGGGTGTACTCCCTTTTGTGAGAAAAAAAATAAATTATATAATATAAATATTTTGTTTTTATTTAGTAGTATTTTATTTTTACTACTTAATATTAGTATTATTATTACAAATAAAAAATGAAATTAATAAAAAAAACAATATTATTAATATAAATTATATACATTTTATTATTATTAATAAATAAAATACATTTGTATAATTTATATTAGTAATATTGTTTTTTTTTTTATTAATTTCATTTTTTATTTGTAATAATAATACTAATACTAAGTAGTAAAAATAAAATACTACTAAATAAAAACAAAATATTTATATTATATACATTTTCTTTTTTCCCCCCCATATGCGTTGTGTCACCCGTTAACATTGCGTTATGGCAAGCAGATGACATGAATGGGCTTCCAATGCGCCCAAACGTGTCTAAAAATATCTGGCATGATTCTTATGTAACGCAACCCAAGGCAACGCCCAACCTACATAACTTCTGCAAACCTGCCGATCCCACGACTTCAAAAACAATTCTCTTTTTTATTTATTTATTTATTTATTTAAATTTTTTTTTTTTTTTTATCCGCCCCGTGGCCTTTCCATTTCGATTAAACAAGTCAAGTTTTTGACATCCTGCAGACCTCTCCAGTCCCACCGCCCCAACCTTGTCCAACCCGTTGCAGGAATGCCGCGCCCGACGACTCCTCGCAGGACGCTGTCACAGTAAACGTGTCTTTTTTTTTTTTTTTTAAATTTTTCCTGAAAAGTATTTTTGAATTTTTATCAATGTTGTCCAATTCTGGACTGACCCAAAGGAGAGGGAAATTCTGCATCATGGGCTGCGACAGGGCTGCCGATGCGGCAAAAAAATGGGCGCTGTCTGAGCGGTCGTGGGCCAGAATGAAGAAACTGCATTGGAGTGGTGGTGTGGGGGGGGGACATAATTCACCCCAAGGGCCTCGGTCCCAACGCAAGAGCAATGCAATTGACCGCCTATGGCGTCAGGTCGGTCAAACACATGATAAAAATATCTATTTATCTATCTATCTATACACATACATGTATATGAAGAGGACGCCACATTTTTTTGCCACATGTTCTGATGCGGCTTAATGCACCTCAGATGAGAGCGTGTTCACACTAGCCATTGGCGGCGCTCAAAACGCACCCCTGTGCATTCAGGTTATGCGCACACTAATCTGGTGTAAATGAGCCCCGCCCCCCTCCAGAGAAGTACTGAGCAGCTCGGACCACTAGGGGGAGCTAGACAATAATATGGAGAAAATAGGAACACGCCCTTTTTTTTTTTAACAACCCGTTGCACAGGACTGTGTAGTGCTGCGGCACCCTGTGCTTTCACCAATGCAAAGATGTGGGCGTGGTGTGGCATAAAAAAAAAATAAATAAATTTATACACTATATTATTATATATAACATTTTTAAAAAGCAATAATAATAATAATAATAATAATAATAATATAAACAGGGATGCTGTTATTCATTCAGGGTTCCTGTACCTACAAAAAAAAACAAATATAAAAACAAAACAAAAAACATAAAAGGGGGGGGTGTAGAAAAAGTTTCCGCCTTTTTTTTTTTTTTTTTAGAAACGCGTCCCACGGGACCGTATGGTGCCGCCCCCCCACCTGCTTTCAAAATGTGCAAATTGCGGGTACTTTACTGATGCGTGCCATAAGAAAAAAAAAAAAAAAAAAGACACCCTCGCATCATCTGCTAAAGAGCAACGCGTTTTGCCTGAGAGTCAGAAATGTGTTCCCGACCCACACATTTATGAACATAACCTGATTGGAAGCAGATTGACCACATTGTTTCAAATTTGTCACCAGGACAGGAAGCGAGGGGAAATCTTCCAGCGGGGACACCGAGTTGTCACCAGGACAGGAAGCGAGGGGAAATCTTCCAGCGGGGACACCGAGTTGTCACCAGGACAGGAAGCGAGGGGAAATCTTCCAGCGGGGACACCGAGTTGTCACCAGGACAGGAAGCGAGGGGAAATCTTCCAGCGGGGACACCGAGTTGTCACCAGGACAGGAAGCGAGGGGAAATCTTCCAGCGGGGACACCGAGTTGTCACCAGGACAGGAAGCGAGGGGAAATCTTCCAGCGGGGACACCGAGTTGTCACCAGGACAGGAAGCGAGGGGAAATCTTCCAGCGGGGACACCGGGTTGTCACCAGGACAGGAAGCGAGGGGAAATCTTCCAGCGGGGGCACCGAGTTGTCACCACAACAGGAAAATAGGGGAAATTTCCCCCATGGGGACACCTGTTCCAGCAACAGTGGTGGCCGTACACGCTTCAAATTTTATAATCTGATCAATGTGCAATTGGATCAAAACGATTGAATAGAAACACAGTCGCATAATTTTCCCTTCCAGTCAATTTGGACTTGATTTAGGTCGATCGTACCGAACTGATTGGTCAGGGTGGAAAGTTATCGATCTGATTGCATCAATCTGCAGCAGCACTCAGACACGTAGTTCACAAATACGATCGGATTTTGATCGATTGGATTATTAGACTACATGGTGGGAATAGAGATGCAACCGATTATTTACAATCTTACATTATAATTGTATCAGAATTCACTTCCCCTGTGTATGTCATATCGATTGAATAGGTTGTCGGTTTAGAGATTGATAATTCCTATTAGAAGGGATTGATTGGAAAAGCAAATTGATTGATTATAGAAGTGTGTATGGCCACCATTAGGCTGACCATACATTGTACAATCTCCTTTAGAACTTCCATCATATTTATGTAGTGTAAGGGCTCGCCTGATTGGATGGATTAGGTTTGCCCTCCTATAATATAGTTTTGATAGTTTTCATACGATCAGATTGTATCGTGTATGGTCAGCCTTATGGTGGCCATACACACTTCCATAAAAGATCGATTTCTACTGTGGTCAATCTCTACCTATAGGAATAATCGGTCTATAGTCGACAAACCCATTTGATCGATATGCCACACACTGGGGGGGTGGAGTGGATTGCGATTGATAGTCGATCACGTCTCAGTTTCCACCATCAGAAAATCTGACAGATCCTAATACGATCGTATCTAGGCGGCAACGATTGATGTAAAAAAAGGACACCCTGGCCGATCGACTCTGAGACTAAACCGATCGGAAGGGAAGTTACAGCTGTTTTCGATCATTCACTGATTATTTTATTTTTTTAATGAATAAAAAAAAAAAAAAATCAGACGTGTGTGGCCACCATAAAACAGGGACTGTACAGTGTATGGTCACCTACACGATACAATCTGATTGTACAATCTCCGTTAGGACAAACCTATTCTATCCAATCGGATCTAAAAACGGAGATTGTACAAATCAGATTGTATAGTGCAGGTGACCCGATGTTAAGGGTGTCCAACCAAAAAAAACGATATAATAGGACAAACCAATTCTATCCAATCAACGAGATTGTACAAATCAGATTGTATAGCCCATGGTGACCCAACGTTAAGGGTGTCCAACCAAAGAAACGATATAATAGATCTGATTGGATAGAATTGGTTTGTCCTATTATATTGTTTTTGGTGGGACACCCTTAACGTTGGGTCACCACGGGCTATACAATCCGATTTGTACAATCTCTGTTAGATCTGATTGGATAGAATAGGTTTGTCTTATCAGATTGTATAGCGCAGGTGACCCAACGTTAAGGGTGTCCAACCAAAAAAAACAAAACGATATAATAGGACAAACCTATTCTATCCAATCAGATTTAACAGAGATTGTACAAATCGGATTGTATAGCCCATGGTGACCCAACGTTAAGGGTGTCCCACCAAAAACAATATAATAGGACAAACCAATTCTATCCAATCAGATCTATTATATCGTTTTTGGTTGGACACCCTTAACGTTGGGTCACCATGGGCTATACAATCCGATAGATCTGGTTGGATAGAGTAGGTTTGTCCTATCAGATGGTATAGCCCATGGTGACCCAACGTTAAGGGTGTCCAACCAAAACGATCTCCGTTAGGACAAACCTATTCTATCCAATCAGATCTAACGGAGATTGTACAAATCAGATTGTATAGCGCAGGCGACCCAACGTCAAGGATGTCCAACCAAAACATTTATAATAGGACAAACCTATTCTATCCAATCAGATCTATTATATCGTTTTGGTTGGACACCCTTGACGTTGGGTCACCGGTGCTATACAATCTGATAGGACAAACCTATTCTATCCAATCAGATCTATCAGATTGTATAGCTCACGTCAAGGGTGTCCAACCAAGAAACGATATAATAGGACAAACCAATTCTATCCAATCAGATCTATTATATCGTTTTGGGTGGACATCCTTAACGTTGGGTCACCATGGGCTATACAATCTGATAGATTTGATTGGATAGAATAGGTTTGTCCTATCAGATTGTATAGCCCATGGTGACCCAACCTCAAAGATGTCCAACCAAAACGATATAATAGACCTGATTGGATAGAATTGGTTTGTCCTATTATATATTCTTTGGTTGGACATCCTTGACGTTGGGTCGCCTGTGCTATACAATCTGATTTGTACAATCTCCGTTAGATCTGATTGGATAGAATAGGTTTGTCCTAACGGAGATCGTTTTGGTTGGACACCCTTAACGTTGGGTCACCACGGGCTATACCATCTGATAGGACAAACCTACTCTATCCAACCAGATCTAAATTTTGAAGTCTTGGTTGGACACCCTTAACGTTGGGTCACCTGCACTATACAATCTGATTTGTACAATCTCCTTGATTGGCCAGAATAGGTTTGTCCCGTTTTGGTTGGACGCTTTACTTTGGCAGAGATCTCTTCTCAGTTCTTATGGTGTCACCCGGACAGGAAGTGAAGGAAATCTCCACCAAACGGGGACAACACTTTTTTTTAACCCTTCCCTACCCCAAAAAAGAAGGTTTTGGTGGAAGTAGTGGGCACTTACTGGCGTATCGGTAGTAAAAGTCGTTGTCGGCGTTGGTCTTGCTGTGGTTCAGTTCCTGGTGCCAGGCGTTGGCGTCGGTTTCGCTGTCGTAGCGGACGAAGACGGCGAAGAGGATGATGGTGACGGCTTCCAGGAGCAGGCAGAAGACGGGGAGCTTGACCCTCATGTTGGTGGAGTGGTGGCCCATGGTGGGGACGGAGGAGGAGAAGAAGGTCCGGGAGGGAAGTCGGTGGAAGTGTGGATCCTCTCCGGAGAAGACATTGAATCTTATGGCAGAGATGGCTCCGCCCCCCTCCTGCTAACAAGGACTCTCCTGTGTGCACGCCCCCCCCCCTCCCCTCCCCCTCCCTCCAGACCTGCAAGTCCCGGCAAATATCAGATCCAAAGGTCTCCCGATGGGGAAATCGCAGCTTCCTGATCCTCGCCTGACAGCTGTCACCGCCATTAAAGACACAACGCAACATAAAAAAAGAAAGAAGACCATCGGAAACAACAGCTGAATAACTTTAAGTATTTTTTTTTTTTTTAGCAGAAACGCACTGCAGTCCATTTAATATTTCCAATGGATCTACTTCACATCGGTGCGATTTTGGCGTTTTGAGACGGCGCGTTTTTTTTTGTTTGTTTTTTTTTTTTTTTTTTCTCGGAAAGGATTTTTTTTCCCAGCAGAAGAATTTTTTTTTGCTTTTTTTTTCCCCATGTAACAGACTGCAAAAGACTGCGTTACGTTTTTGATGCGTTTTTATTTCCTATTTTTTTTATTTTTATGGCTAATAGGAAAGTATAAGGGGCGGTTCACGCCACAAAAACGCACTCCGGATCCGTTCCGGGTGCGTTTATGCGCGTGCGTCTTTTGAAACACGTTTTTGGCGCACTCCAGTGCGTTTTTGATGTATTTCCAATGCGTTCCGGATGCTTTTCCTTTTTTTTTTTTCTAGTTTTGTAGGGCCGGTTCACACCGCAGAAACGCATTTCTGCTGCATTCCAGATGCGTTTCTGCATGTGCGTTTTTGACACGTTTTTATTGCGTTTCAGTGCGTTTTTGATGCGTTTTAGTTTTTTTTTTTAAATTTTTTACGTCTAATAGGAAAGTATGAGGGCCGGTTCACGCCACAAAAACGCACTCCAGATCCATTCTGGATGCGTTTATGCACGTGCATTTTTTTAACAGGTTTTTGGCACATTCCAGTGCGTTTGATGCATTTCCGATGCGTTCCGGATGCTTTTTTTTTCCCTTCTTTTGTAGGGCCGGTTCACCCCGCAGAAACGCAATCCAGATGCTTTTCTGCATGCGCGTTTTTGACACGTTTTTAATGTTTCCCAGTGTGTTTTTGATGCGTTTTTTCATCGCTAATAGGAAGCTATAAGGGCCGGGTCGCACCACAAAAACGCACTTCAGATCCGTTCCAGATGCTTTTCTGCATGTGTGTTTTTGACACGTTTTTAATGCATTTTTGATGCGTTTTCGGTGCAATCCAGTGCCTTTTTTATTTTGGTGCGTTTTTAACACGTTCCAGTGCACTTTTGATGCATTTTCAATTCATTGCAGTGCCTTTCTTTATTCTGGTGCGTTTTTAACGCGTTCAAGTGCATTTTTGATGCGTTTTCGATGCATTCTAGTACCTTTTTTTATTCTGATGCGTTTTTGATGCAGTCCAGTGCATTTTTTCCCTCTCTTTTTTTCTTAGGGCCAGTTCACACCACATGCAGTCCAGTGCAGTTGTTTTTTTTTCTGCATCAAAAATGCAAGTAGGTTTTGTGGTTTCCAATGGCATCGTTCACACCGGTGCGGTCAGTTCCAGAAAAAAAAAGCAGGCTGCATTTTTTCTGCACTGAACTGTACTGAAACGCAGTAAAACGCATCAAAAACGCACTGGAATGCACAGAACGCATCAAAAAACGCATCAAAAACACACTGGAATGCATAGAACGCATCAAAAAACGCATCAAAAACACACTGGAATGCATAGAACGCATCAAAAAACGCATCAAAAACGCACTGGAATGCACAGAACGCATCAAAAAACGCATAAAAAACACACTGGAATGCATAGAATGCATCAAAAACGCACTGGAATGCACTGGGACATATCAGAAATACCCCAGTACAGTGAAAGAGAATCAGGAAGGGCCGGTTCACACCACATGCAGTCCAGTGCTGTTTTTTTTTTTTTCTGCATCAAAAACGCATAGAAAGAAAGTTTTATGGTTTCAAAAGGCAAAGTTCACACCGGGGCGTTCCGGTTACAGAAAAAAACAAGTAGAACATGCTGCATTTTTCCCGCACTGGACTGTACTGGAATGCAGTAAAACGCATCAAAAACGCACTGGAATGCACATGTCCTTATGTAAAAGTGTCGGAAAAAAAGAAAGGGGGGGGGGAATTCACCGGAACACATCAAAAACGCGCCGCATGCAGAAAAGCATCCAGAATGTGTTTCTATGGTGTGGACTGGCCCTTAACCTTAAATAAGGGCATGTGTGTTCCAGTGCGTTTTTGGTGCATTTAGGTGCGTTTTACAGCGTTCCAGTACAGTTCAGTGCAGGAAAAATGCAGCATGTTCTACTTTTATTTTCTGGAACTGCAAGCATTGGTGTGAATGATACCATTGAAAACCATATAACCTACTTTCCATGCGTTTTTGATGCAGGATCAAAACGCACTGGACTGCATGTGGTGTGAACTGGCCCTTCCTGATTCTTTTTCACTGTACTGGGGTCTGGTGCGTTTTTTTATGCATTTTTGATGCGTCCCAGTGCATTCCAGTGCGTTTTTGATGCATTTTTTATGCATTCCGGGGCATTCCAGTGCGTTTTTGATGCATTTTTGATGCATTCCGGGGCATTCCAGTGCATTTTTGATGCGTTTTACTGCGTTCCAGTACAGTTCAGTGCAGAAAAAAATGCAGCATGTTTTTTTTTCTGGAACTGCAAGCACTGGGGTGAGCTTTGCCATTGGAAACCATATAACCTACTTTCCATGCGTTTTTGATACAGAAACAAACGCACTGGACTGCATGTGTCACACTATAGAAACGCAGTTCAGATGCGCTCCAGGTGCTTTTCTGCATGCCCGTTTTTGATGCATTTTTGGTGCATTTTTGGTGACTTTTTGGTGAGTTTTGATGTGTTTTTGGTGCATTTTTGATGCAGTCCAGTGCTCCTCCCCCCTCTTTTTTTCTTAACCTTAAATAAGGGCATGTGCGTTCCAGTGCGTTTTTGATGCGTTTTACAGCGTTCCAGTATAGTCCAGTGCAGAAAAAATGCAGCATGTTCTACTTTTTTTTCTGGAACTGGAACGCACTGGTGTGAACTACGCCATTGGAAACCATATAACCTACTTTCCATGCGTTTTTGATGCAGGAAAAAGAAACGCACTGGACTGCATGCGGTGTGAACTGGCCCTAAAAGTTCTCTTCGTGGAGTGTGACTTTGATGCGACTTTACACTCTACGGCACTCAAGTAGCATCAAATTTGCATAAAAGTCGCACTACACGAACAGAACTGTCATACTTTCCTATTAGCCATAATAAAAAAAAAAAAAAAAACAAGCAAAACGCAGCACTTGCGTTTTTGCTGCGGGTCCTTTGAAGTCTGTTACACGCAAAATGCAATCTGCTGTGGGGGAAAAAAAAGTCCCTGACCCCGAGCAAAACGTGTTCAAAACGCGCCGAAAAAAATAAACGCATCAACCGCAACCTGCATAGACGTGAAGGTAGCCAAAAAAGGCAGAAAAAATGCAAACGCAATCAGTTTTTTTATGCATTTTTTTTTTATGCGTCTTCCATTCATTTTAAAGGGAAGGTGCGGTATTTTAACACGCACCAAAAATGCAGCACGTCAAAAATGCAAAGAAAAGGCGGCAAAAAACACATAAAGAAAGCATCCAAACACTTCTAAAAAAAGCATAAAAAACGCACTGTGTTTGCATTTTTGGTGCGTGTTAAAATACCGCGCCTTCCCTTTGAAATGAATGGATGACGCATAAAAAAAATGCATCAAAAACACACCATATTTGAGTCATATGCCCATTTTTCACAACCAGAAAACGCAGCTAAAAAGCATTAAAAACATGGAATAAAATGCGGCAAAAAACACATCATTTTTGAAGTTTCTAATGCGTTTCCTTGTCGCCTGCAGCTGTGCAAAACGGACACATGACTCAAAAAAAGCACCAGAAATGCAAACGCGGAGCGTTTTTGATGCTTTTTTTAAAAAGTGTTTAGATGCCTGTCTTATGCATTTTGGTGCATGTTTAGTGTATGTTAAAAAAAAATGCCCCTTCCTATTGAAATGAATGGAAAACGCATACAAAACGCAACAAAAACTGCCTGTGTTTGCACATCAAAAATGAAAGGAAAATGCCGCAAAAACGCATAAAAAACACACAAAAAAAAGCATGTGCCTTTTTTTTTGTCACACGTCTATTTTTCACAGGAGCAGGCAACCAGAAAACGCTGTGGAAATGCATCAAACATGCCATAAAATGCATATGCGTTTTTTTAACCACGTTTTTGCAATGAAGCAGCGTCAAAGCAAAGAGCTCGCACTTATGCAGGTTGCGGTTGATGCTTTTTTTTCCATATGCGTTTTGCAATTTTTTTACCACATATATTTGATGCGTTTTTAATGCGTTTTTGGTGCGTTTTGCTTTTATGGGAGATGTTTTGCCAGAAAAAACAGCAAAAATTCAGCAGAAACACATCAAAAATGGAAGCACTGCATTTTTGGCTCCATTCGCACAAAAAAAAAAATCAATCAAATTTTCAAATAAAAAATGCAAATTGTGGCAAAGTTGCAGTAAAAAAACAACAAATTAAAAAATAAAAATCATAAAAAATGCAAATCATGGCAAAATCGCTGCAGAGTTGCAGTAAAAAAAACAACAAATTTTCAAATAAAAAAATGCAAATTGTGGCAAAGTTGCAGTAAAAAAACAACAAATTAAAAAATAAAAATCATAAAAAATGCAAATCATGGCAAAATCGCTGCAGAGTTGCAGTAAAAAATCAAATTAAAAAAAAAAATCATAAAAAATGCAAATTGTAGCAAAATCGCTGCAAAGTTGTAGTAAAAAAAACACCAAATTTTCAAATAAAAAAATGCTAATTGTGGCAAAATTGCAGTAAAAAAAAACAACGCAAAAACGCACAAAAGCAAGTATTTTTGCGTTGTTTTTTTACTGCAACTTTGCAGCGATTTTGCCACAATTTGCATTTTTTTTAATATTTTTTTTTTTTTTTAATTTGTTTTTGGGCAGATTAAAAAATGCAAATGTAAATCGCGGCAAAATTTCAGTCAAAGCGCAACATGCGTTTCTGCAGCTTCTCCATTATAGTCTATCGACCCAAAAAAGCCAAAAAATAAAGTAGCGTTTTGCATTTAATAAAGTCCCTGACCCTTTCCAAAAACGCAGAGGCACGAAAATTCATTGATGTTAAAAATAACGTCCTGTGTTTCTGCAAATAGCATGAAAAAAAACCGCATTGGTGTGAACGGAGCCTAAGATGCATTTTTGATGCGTTTCCATTGAAGTCTACAGAGCTACCATTGGAAAAAAGCAAACGTGACCCGTAGGAAACCATGTTAAATGGACTGAAGTGCGTTTCTCCAAAATTGAAAACGCATAGATGTGAACCAGGCCCCCCCCCCTCCCTGCTCTACCTTTAAAGCAACGTTTGATGTGATTTTGAAGCGTAAAGTCGCCTCAAAGACGCACTGGAAATCGCGCGACTTTGGAGACGCACCCGAGCGAGATTGATCGCCAAATGCAACGACAGGCGCTGGTGAACATCTGCCAGCTCGGACTCTAGAAAACCCCCCCAAGGGCGCCTTCATATGTGGCATTTTCTTATCGCGTGACATTTTCTTGCGTGCGTTTTTTTTTTTTTTTTTATTGCGCCACGTCTCTGATTTTAATGGGCTGCCCTACGTGTGACAAATGCGCCAAAGTAGCTCATGTACCTTTTTTGAGGATCGATTCAAATGTAGCATTCTGCGAACGTGCGTTTTTTTTTTTTTTTATGCGCACTGCTCTTTTTGTTTTTCGCACTACACACACATTTATTTCAATTGGCTGCCCTGCGTGCCACAAACGCAGCATAAGTAGCTCGTGTTGCCTTTATTTTTGGCGGGGGGCGTCGATCTTTGCGGATTCTTTAGACGCGTGTTTTGACGCATTTTAGCAGTAAGCGGTGCTGCAAGCTCGGCGCGTATTTTCGCACTTTTGCGCACACATCACGAAACGCTCAGGTGGGAATGTTTCGCCGTGCTTGTCGTGCATTTTTTTTTTTTTCAGAGTTCCTATGACGGTCCTCCTCTCATCACCGACCAATCAGGTGGTCACAGGCGACAAATGCGTCTTTCATTTCTGCAGCACGAGGATCTTTGTATTAATCGCATTACAGTTGGTGTGTCTCTGTATCATGTGACATTCCATAGATATCAGGAGATGCTTCCTTTATGTTAATGAGAATTTAATATCCTCGTCTAAACCGCCAAGAATGTATGTTAAATAAAAAAAAAAATGGAACGGTTTGTTTGGAAACATTTCATCGTAGTCAGAAATGCTACACACAGGATGTCACAAAAGTGAGTACACCCCTCACATGTTTGTAAATATTTTATTCTATCTTTTCATGTGACAACACTGAAGAAATGACACTTGTCTACAATGTAAAGTAGTGAGTGTACAGCTTGTATAACAGTGTAAATTTGCTGTCCCCTCAAAATAACTCAACACACAGCCATTAATGTCTAAACTGCTGGCAACAAAAGTGAGTACACCCCTAAGTGAAAATGTCCAAATTGGGCCCAAAGTGTCAATATTTTGTGTGGCCACCATTATTTTCCAGCACTGCCATAACCCTCTTGGGCATGGAGTTCACCAGAGCTTCACAGGTTGCCACTGGAGTCCTCTTCCACTCCTCCATCACGACATCACAGAGCTGGTGGATGTTAGAGACCTTGCGCTCCTCCACCTTCCTTTGAGGATGTCCCACAGATGATCAATAGGGTTTAGGTCTGGAGACATGCTTGGCCAGTCCATCACCTTTACCCTCAGCTTCTTTAGCAAGGCAGTGGTCATCTTGGAGGTGTGTTTGGGGTCATTATCATGTTAGAATACTGCCCTGCGGTCCAGTCTCTGAAGGGAGGGGATCATGCTCTGCTTCAGTATGTCACAGTACATGTTGGCATTCATGGTTCCCTCAATGAACTGTATCTCTTCAGTGCCGGCAACACTCATGCAGCCCCAGACCATGACACTCCCACCACCATGCTTGACTGTAGACAAGACACACTTGTCTTTGTACTCCTCACCTGGTTGCCACCACACACGCTTCACACCATCTGAACCAAATAAGTTTATCTTGGTATCATGAGACCACAGGACATGGTTCCAGTAATCCATGTCCTTAGCCTGCTTGTCTTCAGCAAACTGTTTGCGGACTTTCTTGTGCATCATCTTTAGAAGAGGCTTCCTTCTGGGACGACAGCCATGTAGACCAATTTGATACAGTGTGCGGCGTATGGTCTGAGCACTGACAGGCTGACCCCCCACCCCTTCAACCTCTGCAGCAATGCTGGCAGCACTCATATGTCTATTTCCCAAAGACAACCTCTGGATATGACGCTGAGCACGTGCACTCAACTTCTTTGGTCGACCATGGTGAGGTCTGTTCTGGGTGGAACCTGTCCTGTTAAACCACTGTATGGTCTTGGCCACCATGCTGCAGCTCAGTTTCAGGGTCTTGGCATCTTTTTATAGCCTAGGCCATCTTTATGTAGAGCAACAATTCTTTTTTTTCAGATCCTTTAGAGAATTCTTTGCCATGAGATGCCATGTTGAACTTCCAGTGACCAGTATGAGAGAGTGAGAGCGATAACACCAAATTTAACACATCTGCTCCCCATTCACACCTGAGACCTTGTAACGATAACGAGTCACATGACACCGGGGAGGGAAAATGGCTAATTGGGCCCAATTTGGACATTTTCACTTAGGGGTGTACTCACTTTTGTTGCCAGCGGTTTAGACATTAATGGCTGTGTGTTGAGTTGTTTTGAGGGGACAGCAAATTTACACTGTTATACAAGCTGTACACTCACTACTTTACATTGTAGACAAGTGTCATTTCTTCAGTGTTGTCACATAAAAAGCTAGAATAAAATATACAAAAATGTGAGGGGTGTACTCACTTTTGTGAGATACTGTAGCATGCCTCTATCCATGACAGTACCATGGCTGTAAATTTCACTATGTAAAAGTCCCAGCTGTCACAAACAATCCCGTATTTTGCCTAATATGTTGAATTCCTATGATTTTCGGCTCTATCTAGTGGCCATATGCGGTATTTTAATGATTGAGGTATTTCAGTAAAAGTACCACATTACGGCCACTAGATGGTGCTGGCAATCATAGTAAATAAAGGTAAAATACAGGATTATTCGTGACAGTGGAACTTTTTATAAATAGGTGTTTCAGGTGGAGGTTACTGTTAATGCTACAGCATACAAAGACATGGCCCAACTCCAGCTTGTAAACTTACATGTACAGGAGACTCCAGCACTATATTACAAGAGTATCAATGCCAATCATAACATCATAACAGCTTTAGCCAAGACTGCTGCCAAGAACGAGACAGATGTTCAGTAAAGACTGAAAAAGATCATCTCTGGTTGTCAAACAGCAAAGAGTTATAAGCAGAAGATCAGCATCTAAAGGGGGTGTGTAGAATGTAGAATTGTCCATATATATATATATATATATATATATATATATATATATATATATATAGATATATATAGATAGATATCTATCTATATATATATCCCTATATACTGTACTGTATATATGCACACTGCATATGTTTATTTTTTGTAGTCAGGACAACAATTCAATAAATATACAGTATATAGTCGGGAAAATATAAAATATTGCACATAAATATTTTGTACTTCCACATTCAGCCAGCAGGTGGCATTGTAGTCTCCTTTTCACATCAGTAGCATTGTGTTCTTTTCAACCGTGCTGAATGAAATTCTGGCTATAATTCATTCACTAGCTGCAATATCACTTTAGAAGTACTAAATAGAACTTAAGGCATGGCCCTCTCGACCAGCATTGTTATATGTCATTGTTGCATGCCGTAAGTACAATTTAATGACCAATTTCTTTCTACAATTAAATAATAAGTTGCCCTGCAGCTGCATAAATAAAAAATGTGTCCTTCTCTGTAATATCCACGATTCATGATCATCATGTTGGCCAAGGATTTATCTCAGCCTAGGGTTGGGTCATCATGTTGGCCAAGGGTTTATCTCAGCCTAGGGATGGGTCATCATGTTGACTAAGGGTTATCTCAGCCTAAGGATGGTTCATAATGTTGACCAAGGGTTCATCTTAGCTTGCGGATAGGTCTTTATGTTGGCCATTGGTTTATCTCAAACATGAAAAAGACACAAGGCATGTAGGCCTAGCACATTATTCCCAAGCAAAGGCTTTATTATTATACAAAGATAGGTAGTATACTCACAAAAAAAGACTTGAATAAAAGCATATCTTAAAGTTTCTCCACATGGGTCCATAAAACTGTCCACGTCACATGCGACTGTCCCATAGGCTAATGCGTTTCGAGGAGGTAATCTTCCTCAGGCTCTGAGGAAGTGAAACTACTTGAAACGCGTTAGCCTATGCCTCTACGGGAAAGTCTCACGTGACATGGACAGTTTTATGGATGTCAGGGCTGGGCTCAGCCCTTCCTTCTCTGAGCTGGCCACTCAGCTGTCGGCTAATTGCCAGCTCCTATCTCTCCACAGTGACTCACCTGTTGATGATATCCTGCTCGTCAGTCCTGCCTACTTAAGCCATCCAGCCCAGATGTTCTCTGCCTTCGCCTTGGTCAACATCACAGAGACTATCTCCTGGGTTCCTGTAAAAGACTTGCTTGGCTGAGACATTCCTTCTGGCCCCAGATCCTGCTTGCTGTTCCACTACGCTGTTCCCTGGCTTCCTGACTTTCTGGCTTGTCTGATTATCCGTTCCGGTTACTGAACTTTGGCTATGTTTTGGATATGTTTGTTCTATTTACTTTTATTATTAAACAAGTGTGATTTAACTGTACTTCTGTCTCGGTCTGATTCATAGTTTCTGACAATGAACCCATGTGGAGGAATTTTAAGATATGCTGTTATTCAAGTCTTTTTTGTGAGTATACTACCTATCTTTGTATATTAATAAAGTCTTTGTTGGGGATAATGCGCTAGGCCTTAGCGCCTTCTTACTTTTTCATGTTCCAGTGCTTCAGATTCCCGAGTCTGTGTAAGGCAGTGAGGAGTGCATTATCCAACTTAAAGCAGCGTCAGAGTAAAGAGTTCACAATTGTATAGAGGCCCACTGCACAGCGCAGGAGATTGATCTGTATGTCTATTGGTATATCTCAACCTGGGGATACGTTATAATGTTGACCAAAGCAGCCTGGGGATAGGTCATAATGTTGACCAAAGGGTTTATCTCAGCCTAGGGTTGGGCCATAATGTTGTCCAAGTGTTTACCTCAACCTGGGAAGAGGTCATAATGTTGGCCAAAAGGTTTATCTATGTCAGCCTGGAGATCGGTGATTATGTTGTCTAAGAGTTTATCTCAGCCTGGGGATGGGTCAAAATGTTGGCCAAGGGTTTATCTCAGGCTGGGGATGGGTCATTATGTTGGCTAAGGGTTTATCTCAGCCTGGGGATGGGACATAATGACATAATGTTGGCCAGGTGTTATCTCAGCCTAGGGATGGTTCATAATTTTGGCCAAGGGTTTGTCTAAGCCTGGGATGGGTCATCATGTTGGCCAAGGGTTTATCTCAACCTAAAGATGGGACATACTGTTGGCCAATAGTTATCTCAGCCTAGGGATAGTTCATAATGTTGGCCAAGGGTTTATCTCAGCCTGGGGATGGGTCATCATGTTAGCCATTTGGCCAAGGGTGTATCTCAATCTGGGAACAGGTCATAAATTTGGCCAAAGGGTTTATCTCAGCCTGGGGATGGGTCATAATGTTGGCCAAGTGTTATTTCAGCCTAGGGATGATTCATAATGTTGGTCAAGGCTTTGTCTCAGCCTGGTATGGGTAATCATGTTGGCCAAGGGTTTATCTCAACCTGGGGATAGGCCACTCATATGTTGGCCAAAGGATTTATCTCAGCCTGGGGATGGGACATAATGTTGGCCAAGGGTTATTTCAGCCCATGGATGGGCCATAATGATGTTTACGGGTTAGCTCAGTCTATGGATGTTCATAATGTTGGGTAAGGGTTTATCTTAGCCTGGGGATGGGTCATCATGTTGGCCAAGGGTTTATCTCAGCCTGGGGATGGGTCATTATGTTGGCCAAGGGTTTATCTCAGCCTAGGGTTCGGTCATCATGTTAGACATTTGGCCAAGGGTTTATCTCAATCAGGGAATAGGTCATAATTTTGGCCAAAGGTTTTATCTCAGCCTGGAAATAGGTCACAATGTTGGCCAAGTGTTATTTCAGCCTAGGGATGATTAATAATGTTGGTCAAGGGTTTGTCTCAGCCTGGGATGGGTCATCATGTTGGCCAATGGTTTATCTCAACCTGGGGATAAATCACTCATACGTTGGCCAAAGGGTTTATCTCAGCTTGGGGATGGGTTATCATGTGGGCCAAGGGCTGAAGGCCCCTAGAGTGATGTAAATCAGCTAGCACAATACCTGAATACGTATGCATAGAATAAGAAAACAGTGCAGTATAATAAAAAATTACCTGTACCAAGTGATTGTAATGTGCATAATATAAACTTCACCATGAAAATAAAACAGCAATTAAAACATATGAGTGCACCAAAAACTTATGAACAATAAAAAGTCCCAAAAAATGCCTAAACGTTAGCTATCTACTCAGTTTATAGCAGGAAAGAGAGTGAAGTGTGTATCTCAATAGCCTGAAGACCTTTTGGCGATAGGACCACCACACAGACCATCACGGTGTATATACAGTAGGTGGGGGCTTACCGGACAAAGATGACCCTCACTGAAGAGAGGTCAAATAGCACTTATTATGATGTTTAGTGGCACCTCCATCTTCCTTTTCCTTTTCGAGATCATAACCAACGATTACACCCCTGGATATACCAGCAGATCAGTGTGCAACAAAATAAAAAAAATGATTAATAAATAAAATCATAATAATAATAAAAAATGATGCCACAAAAGAAGGAATAGACACTCTCCATAGTACAAATCAGATAAAAGCATGTTTAATAAAAATAAATGCACATACAAACAGAGATGTTGATCAAACACTTCGTAAACATGTAAAAAGACAAAATGGGAAGACTCCCAGCAGAGAAAACAGGTACTACAGGTAATACTATTAGTTTGACTTAATGCAAAAATATGTTTTATTAATGAACAATGAACATCAATAAGTATCAAAAGTTTACACAATAGTTACCACCACCTATCACACAAGTTGGACAAGATACATTTGCGACTGATAAACCATCTCCTCCTCCCAGAACTCCAGGTGCAAACAGGCATATGCAGGTGCCTCTAAATTGCTGATAATAGCACCCTGAGAACTGAAAGAAGTTGTTCCTTAAAAAAAATGTAAGTATTTCCAACAGGAACTCATTCTGGGATCCCAGATTTGGATAGTGTAGTCCTAAAAAGAATGCAACAAATTTTAGGCCCCACTCCTGGGGTATGGAGGTATAAATAGTGACTTCACATCAATTCCCACAAGTGGGGTCCCTTCCGGAATCACCAGACATACGAGGGCAAAGTGGAGACCATGCCTTTTTAAAGGGGCAGTCTAGATATTTGCCCATTCTTTCAAGGGGGCCCTTGACTGCCAAGACAATAGGTCTTCCAGGTGGTTTAAGTGGGTCCTTGTGGATTTTGGGAATAATATAAAAGGTGGGAGTATTGTAGGTATTCACCCCCAAGAACTCCCATTCCATCCTAGACAACAGGCCCGCCTCCCTGGCCAAATTAAGTTTATTATTTAAATGGTGAACCAGGTTTGGGAAAGGGTTTCCAGGTAACTAAATAAGTAGCTTGATCCCCCAGTTGTCTCCTTACCTCAGTCACATATTCACCCTCATCCATGAGGACCACATTGCCTCCTTTATCGCTGCATTTCATCACGACATTGGGTGCATTTTTTAACTCCACCAGTGCTGTACATTCTACCCTTGATAGGTTGTCAATACTTCTAGTTTAAACAAAGGATTATGTTATCCCGCACTACCTGTGCTGGTGATATAGTGTAGATCTAATTCTAGTGGGTGGCTTTTATTACTTCTAGTTTCCAATTTATCTCCTTGAGATCTGTTCATACTAACTCGAGGAATAGGCTCACCCATTTATTGTTTTGTATGAAGGGCATCTTTTTAGATTTAGGATTTAATCCAGTTTCTCTCCTCCATTCCTCTTTATCCTCACCTTCGCTCAATTCACCTCCATCATTCTCATTGAGAAGGGTGACTAGGTCCCTCAGGGTTTGTTCCTCCTGGGTATCAGGATATGTGTCAACAGTATTTTTTATTCGTAGTTCGTTTGTCAACATTTTTTTTTAAATTATCTTTCTTAGAAATAAGCTGAGGCCATGGTCCCAGTGGGGGAGAAGAAGAGACCTCTTTGGAGCAATTTAACATGTCTCGAATGGAGAATAAAACCTGAAAGGTTAATAACCCTCAGATCTCCTTTTTGATAATTTAAGGATTGATCAATCAATTCTTTTGGCTCCTGGTCACTTTTGTGGGTCTTTCCCTTAAGAACCCTCCTTCTCCCTCGCCCGATTTTTTTCTACCGTTATGCTCTTGTTAAGTCCCTTTTTCCTCCCATTTGCCAGATCGATGGCTCTTTGTTCTAAAATAGATACTGCCTTTGTTCCTGATTCTCCTTTACTGTCAGAGGAGGAGGCCCCACTTCTACTAGGAGTATAACACCTGCGTCTAAAACGGCTCCTCCCCTGGTGACAGTGAGATCAAAAATGTCTCCCTTCAGGTCTCTTGTAAATGTTTAGTTACCCGTTAGTTACTTCATAAAACATGGATAGTCCGTTCATCCAAAAGCAAAATGGGTGTGGCTGATTCTCACATTGCGCAGTGGCATGTGTTCCGGCTCCTTCCAATGCGTTTCATCATACGTGACTTCATCACAAGACACACGCCACCACAAGGTCATAATGTTGGCCAAGGGTTTATCTCAACCTGGGGATGGGTCATCATGTTGGCCAAGGGTTTATCAAATACTGGGGATAGGTCATCATGTAGGTCAAGGATTTATCTCAGCCTGGGGATGGGTCATCATGTTGGCCAAGGGTTTATCTCAGCCTAGGGATGGGTCATAATGTTGGCCAAGGGTTTATCTCAGCCTGGGGATGGGTCATCATGTTGGCCAAGGGTTTATCTCAGCCTAGGGATGGGTCATTATGTTGGCCAAGGGTTTATCTCAGCCTAGAGATGGGTCTTCATGCCTGGAAATGTATATCCAATCAGACAGGTATTTCCACTACATAGTTGTTGGTAGGCTAAAAAGACTTTGTCCAATTAGACGGTAAGCTCCCATCTGATAGGCTGATCTGGGTTACTGTATTTTGTGCTGCCTTGTTGACCTTTGCATGGTCTTGATTTAGTTCAACGTGCTCTATTAAACAAAGAGGAACATTGACAATAATAAATAGCACCCCGTGGTTCCTTCATCTAAAGGAATCCTCTATAATAAGTTCAAGATTTGTATAGACGTTTCTATTATTGTGATCGATGAAAAATAATCACATCAATACTTTATTATGACAGCTGTGCTATATCTTCGAGTGAAGTTTAGGGTGGACCCGAAAGTCAGAGAAGAACGATAGAAATTTCTTCCTCTCTCTAGCTGATGAAAGATTAAAAACCGAACCATGTCAGTTTGTCAAAAATAATTCCCAATAACTGACCGGAGGTACATTACAGGTCCTCACATCATAACTTTGCAGGTTGAGAAAACAAAACTACAGGAAATATTTGGTTGAAGCAATGGTCCACCAGGTTTTCGGTCATAGATGAGCATACATAACAAAAGCCAGCAGCATCGTTTTGCCTACGTTTGTGCCAAAAGTTGCCTGAATCGGGGGTGCAGAACCGGGGGTGCATCCTCTTTGAGAAGGGGTGCGTTTCTAACATTAAGTGAACAGACCTAGGAAGGTCAACCATCAAACAAGCCACCTCTGATCTCCCTTTTGAAGTGCCCATTAAAGGACTTACAGAGAGCAGAGACGGAAAAGCTCTTTACTGCTGGTAAAGGCAAGTCAGGGGCACTGTTGTCACACAAGGGGCAAACTTTAGTTAAAAGTTTCTATATAATTTTGGATTGAGAGGGAAGAATTCCAGTACTTTCTGGTTTGATTGCTGTCTGTGTTCTAAAGTAGGAGATTTACGACCCCCCACCTTTATTTATTTTTATTTATTTATTTATTTCAGGTACTTATATAGTGCCGTCAATTTACGCAGCGCTTTACATATACATTATACATTCACATCAGTCCCTACACCCTCAAGGAGCTTACAATCTAAGGTCCCTAACTCACATTCATACATACTAGGGACAATTTAGACAGGATCCAATTAACCTACCAGCATGTCTTTGGAGTGTGGGAGGAAACCGGAGTACCCGGAGGAAACCCACGCAGACACAGGGAGAACATGCAAACTCCAGGCAGGTAGTGTCGTGGTCGGGATTCAAACCAGCGACCCTTCTTACTGCTAGGCGAGAGTGCTACCCACTACACCACTGTGCCGCCCTGATACACACACATCCTGAATCTGATCCCCTTTTTACACCCTAGGTCAGACCTCCTCTTTACACTCAGACCCCAAATTAGACCCCTCTTTACACTCAAATCTTAAGTCGGACCGCCTTTGCACTCAGACTCCAGCCCAGACCCCAAATGTAGACTCAGACCCCAAATCAGAGCCTCCTTTACACTCAGACCCCAGGTCAGACACCAAATTTACACTCAGACCCCAAATCAGAGCCTCCCTTACACTAAGACCCCAGACCAGACCCCTTTATTCCTCTTTTATTTCTTTGTAAAATAATAGGTATCACCTTTTTTTATCCTTTTTTTGCATCTCAATGCTGCTGATCTCCTGCAGCCTCTTTGCTTCCATTTCCCGCCTGCATGTACTCCAGCTATGGTTGCATTGCATTTATCAGGCCCTGGCTCCCTGATGGTGAAAACACTGGGCCATACTCGTCTAATGTGTGTTGAAATGGCCACTTATACACAGGGAATGAATCATAAAGGTGGACAGCTTGGCACGGTAGAGGAATAATAAAGCTGTAACACGACATGTCCTTTATGCCAGTCAGCTCTTGTTTTCTCCTAAAGAGGATATTGCAGAGGTTATATTAAATGGCCACGGTGTTTACATGTAAACTGAAGCCTTTGCACAAGGTTTATTTAGCATACAGACAGTTATGCAACAAGTAGGTGTGATGTGAATAAAATCATCATAAAGGACCCAAAGAAGAGGAATGCACACACATAATCTGATTGTAAAGCCAGACACACAGACTGCATACCATGACCTCAGCTCTGTGATCATTTATCCATTATTAAATAAGCAATGGACATACCTGAGTCTGACCTGGAGTACAGCAGAGCTCAAACTGGGAGAGATAGTGGCATCACAAGGAGCATGCACATAGGAGGAGAGAGCAGAGTGACAGAAAGATGAGCTCATCAGTCTACTGCTTCTTCTTTCATTGTCCAACCACAGGCTGGGGAAGAAACAAGACCATTTAGTGTTACATATGTAGTCAGGTTTGCCCTCCTATTATACACCAGCAAAGACATCAAAATCTGTGTAATTGAAGAGTAGACTCATCTAGCGTGGAATCTCCACCACTGGTAATCGGGTGCATTTTATTGTTAATAGGGTCCTTCTTCAGGTGTCATCATGGCTGCCTGGGTGAGGTAGCCACTTCAAATTGGCTTTCCAGCAAAGCAGCCTTCCCAGAATTCAGAAGATCCCAGCAGCATGATGACGTCAGGAAGAGGCAACCAGTCTACTGCCATGCTGGGTCTGCCAGTTGTCACTTGGCAGATCAGTGTGTTGCAATGAAGTCAGATTAATATAAAATGATATAAGGACCAGCAATAATGCCCCATGCAAGGTCAATGAAGCAATATAAAATGATATCCTCCATGCTGGTAAAAGATGGCCCTGCATGGGGCATGGAGCAAAATTGTGAGTGGGGCCTAAAGGTTCTTATTTATCTTGGTCATGATATAGCTATAGTGAGACCCTTTTAAATTGGACTTGTTCTGTAGTGTTAAAGAGGTTTAATCAATCATCCAAATACACTTGATGACCAAACTTTGTGGACTCCGGACCATCCTACTTACATGAGCTTGTTGAACATCCCATTCCAGAACCATGTCCATCAATAGTTTTTGGTCCTGTTTGCAGCTACATCTTCCACTCTTCTTGGGAGGTTTTTTAGCAAGAGTGTGTCTGGGGGAATTTTCACCCTTACAGCCAAAAGAAGATTGGTGAGGTCCGGTAATGATGTTTGATGAGAAGACCTGACTCACAATTGGTGTTCCAGATCTTTCTAAAGATGTTCAATAGGGTTGAGGACAGGGGTCTGTGCAGGACAATTGCGTTCCTCCACACCAAGCTTAAACCATGTCTTTATGATTTGGCCACCATTTATGAGGTCAGGTATTGATGTTGGATGAGAGGACCTGGCCCACAATTGGTGTTTCAAATCATCCCAAAGGTGTTCAGTAGGGTTGAGGTCGGGGCTCTATGAAGGCCACTTGAGTTCCTCCACACCAAGCTCATAAAAACGATGTCTTTATGGAGCTGGCTTTGTGTATAGTGGGACGGTCAGGCTGGAAAAGAAAATGGTCTTCCCCCACTGTTGTCACAAGTTGAAAGCTCACAGTTGTCTAAAACAGCCTTTTTTTTAACATGGAGGAACCCTTAAAATATCATCCTGTTTTCAGTGAACCCCTGTTAATAATGACTAGATCTACTGCTCATGGTGCATTAGCTTGCTCCTTACATTGGTGGCCAATGAGAAGAATGCTCCTTACATTGGTGATCAGTGAGAAGAATGTTCCTTACATTGGTGATCAGTGAGAAGAATGTTCCTTACATTGGTGATCAGTGAGAAGAATGTTCCTTACATTGGTGATCAGTGAGAAGAATGCTCCTTACATTGGTGGCCAATGAGAAGAATGCTCCTTACATTGGTGATCAGTGAGAAGAATGTTCCTTACATTGGTGATCAGTGAGAAGAATGTTCCTTACATTGGTGATCAGTGAGAAGAATGTTCCTTACATTGGTGATCAGTGAGAAGAATGCTCCTTACATTGGTGATCAGTGGGAAGAATGTTCCTTACATTGGTGATCAGTGGGAAGAATGTTCCTTACATTGGTGATCAGTGGGAAGAATGTTCCTTACATTGGTGATCAGTGAGAAGAATGCTCCTTACATTGGTGGCCAATGAGAAGAATGCTCCTTACATTGGTGATCAGTGAGAAGAATGTTCCTTACATTGGTGATCAGTGGGAAGGATGTTCCTTACATTGGTGGTCAGTGAGAAGAATGATACTTACATTGGTGATCAGTGGGAAGAATGCCCCCTAGATTTGAGGTCAGTGAGAAGAATACCCCCCACTCAACTTACAAATAGCTAAAAAGATGATTGGTGTCAGTGGGAACTTATCTAAAAGGTATAAATTACTCATTGCTCCAGGAACCCCTAGCAACCTTTGAAGGTTCCATGGAATCCTGGTTGAAAATGGCTGGTCTAATATATCAGTCTTCTTCCCTGGAAACACCTAAACCCATTCACCTGGAGGGAAGTCCACATACATTTGGTCTTATATTGAAGATTCTTCAGTTGTAACAAACCGAGAAAGCTACTTATATGAGTGTTGAAACTCCACCAACATTACGAGACAAGTCCCATAGAAAAGGACTAAGTCCTACTAGATAAAAATTCAAATAGTTCTCCATATGGAGAAAATAAAAAAGTTAATTATTCACACTGAAATTCCTCGCTCCCTCCCAGCTCGCCGGCTGTATTATCATACCAAATACTCATAAAGGAAAATTGCGAATGTCAGCCGGCGGGGACTGGAAATAATTAAAGCTCAATCATGAACCCTCTTTCATGTACACAGAGGTTCCTGCTGCTATGTTCCGGTCAGATCAGAGGGGACCTATTTTCATTTTTTTTAGACTTTTCCTTTTGCCTTGTGTGTGAATGTTCTCTGAAAACTGTCAGCCAAGTCTTTTCCAGGCTCCTCGCCTGGACTGGCTTACTCTGATTTCCCTGCACACCGTGAGCTTCTCACAGTGTGCGTTTAAAGCTTCAGCAAGTCAGAGACAGCCCGCCTCATTTTTTGGCTGTCCCTGGCCTGTCCCTTTCATTCACTGGCTCTCAGTGCTCTCAATCATGGAGGCGCAACATCACATGAGGGCATTACCTGGATCGGTCTGCTTGCAAATGGCCTACCCACCCATCAAGGCATTTTGATATTTGCATAACTCCCTACACTGCTTGCATTGGGACTGGGGGCTCTTGAGAGGAGTACTGAGGCAGGGTGCTGTGATGTTTTCAGGAAGCCATGTACAGCACCCTGCTGGCTCCTCCAACCAGTTATAATCTGCCTGCGTTGCAGAGAGACACACAGAGACTCAGTGATGGAATGAAAAAATAAGCTATGTGATAAAAAAGGAAATGTTTTATTTATTTATTTTATATATTATTATTTTTACATTTATTCTTAGTATTTATTTATTAATTTATCAATTTATCAATTTTATTTAATTTATTAAATTATTTTATTATTTTCAAATAAAATATAAATAAATAAATGATATTATATAGTTTGAATATAAAATATAAATATATATAAAACTTTTTTTAAAAAAATAAATAATGTAAAAAAAAGTATATATCTATATTGATATAGATATATATAACATTTTCTTAAAAAAATTTCACGTTATTTATTTAAATTTATTTTATTTACATTTTACATTTACATATTATATTATTTTATATATATATATATATATATATATATATATATATATATATATATATATATATATATATATATATATATATATATATATATATATACATATATATATATATATATATATACATATATATATATATATATATATACATATATATATATATATATATATATATATAGAAAATAATATGTAAATGTAAATAAAATAAATCTAAATAAATGATGTAAAAATGTTAAAAAAAGTTATATATATCTATATATATAGATATCGATATCTATATATATAGATATCGATATCTATATATATAGATATCGATATCTATATATATAGATATCTATATATATATATATATATATATATATATATATATATATATAGATATAGATATTGATATATTTCTATATCTATAGATATATATATATATATATATATATATATATATATATATATATATATATATATATATATATATATATATATAGAGAGAGAGAGAGAGAGAGAGATAGAGATATATATATATATATATATATATATATTTTTTTTTTTTACATGATTTTTTTTAAAGTTTTATATATATTTATACTATATAATAGAATGTATTTATTTATATTTTATTTGAAAATATTAATATTATTATCACATATATTAGTATGAAATATAACAAGATGATACTTTGTGATCTGGAATCACAGGCAGAATTGCCGCGATTCTGCTCGCCATTCTCGCCAAATCATGTGGCAATTGTGAAAAATGCGTGACGTGCATTCGGGACGGTGCCTTTATTCTTAATGGCATCCTAAACGCGATGCGATTCTGCCATGATTGTTGTTGCACAGCAATCGCAGCAAACCATTCTTTTAAAAAAAAAGATGCGAAGCGTGTCATCCAAAAAGGAGCAGGAGCTTCCTTTCGGGTGGCAACCATGTATAAAATTGCATGTCACATGTCACAATCGTGCTTTGAAAATGATAGGTGAATGGGGCAGAAACGTCAGATTTAAAGACTTCCTCCCAATCTCTAGCCCTTTTTTTCGAGCTCTACATTCAATAATGCAAAAAAAAAAATAATAATAATAATGCCAAAAGCATCTAATAAAAATAATATGTGGATTCCACCTATTTCCTGTGCTCAGTCACTCCCGCAATAAAAGTTATTCAGTTATTAGGATAATTAGTGTCATGTCGCAGTTACACATTGATGGAGAACTCCCGAAAAACAAAAAAATAAACATGTTTTCTTATTTTCCTCCGCCAAATATTCATGAGGTCACCTATGAAATACGACCTGCTCTTTGGTGTTTTCATGATTTCGAATTTAAAAAATGAACTGGATAAAAGAGGATGACTAATGATGGTTGTGTCCTTTAAGAAGCCGCCCCCACCCAAAAATTAGATATCGGTTCTGTGTGGTTGGCGGGAATGTGAATCGTTTGGCGGATTCTTATATCCCACAGAGAATTCGGGGGTGAGAGGTTATCGAAAAAAGTCAGAAAGTTATGTTAAAGATAAATAAGGGCATTAGAGTGTAAGCTCTTCTGGCGCAGAGACTGATATGACTGGCTCAGCGTTCCCTGTACAACGCAGTACAAAACAGATTTACATGTATACAAAATAAATACAATTATATATAAACCAACAAAAATAGCTTACTTCAGCATAAAAAACAAACTGTCTTTTTTGCCAGAAAAAAAACACACACTGAACTAAATATACAAACCAATGTACAGTATCTCACAAAAGTAAGTACACCCCTCACATTTTTGTAAATATTTTCTTTTCATGTGACAACACTGAAGAAATGACACTTGTCTACAATGTAAAGTAGTGAGTGCAGGGCCGGATTAGCCACAAGGCCACCGAGGCCAGGCCTCGGGGCGGCAGTGGTGTAGGGGCGGCGCCGCTCCTGCAGCGACTTCGCGGCCACCCCCCCTTTCGTGCTGCCCATTAAAGTCTATTATGGGCACCAGTGCCCATAGAAAAGATGGCCGTTCTGAAGCCGGCCGGGCTCGGGAAAGCTCGTAAGCGCTCGGCCGGGCAGCGCAAGCGCAGTAGCGTGATTGCGCCGCCCGGCGCCATTTTAAAAAAAATTGAGAGTAGCTAGTAGTGTCAGCGGTGCGGCGGCATGGGAGAAAGATGACATCTCTCATTGCCCGCACCGCTGTTCCGCCCTCCTCCTTCTGATGGCAGGCAGCATGGCAACATTGGCAAGCGACATCCCCATCTGGTGGCAAGTGACATCCCCATCTGGTGGCAAGGGACATCCCCATCTGGTGGCAAGTGATATCCCCATCTGGTGGCAGGCAGCGTAGCAAGTGACATCCCCATCTGGTGGCAGGCATGGTGGCAAGTGACATCCCCATCTGGTGGCAAGTGACATCCCCATCTGGTGGCAAGTGACATCCCCATCTGGTGGCAGGCATGGTGGCAAGTGACATCCCCATCTGGTGGCAGGCAGAGTGGCAAGTGACATCCCCATCTGGTGGCAGGCATGGTGGCAAGTGACATCCCCATCTGGTGGCAAGGGACATCCCCATCTGGTGGCAAGTGATATCCCCATCTGGTGGCAGGCAGCGTAGCAAGTGACATCCCCATCTGGTGGCAGGCATGGTGGCAAGTGACATCCCCATCTGGTGGCAAGTGACATCCCCATCTGGTGGCAAGTGACATCCCCATCTGGTGGCAGGCATGGTGGCAAGTGACATCCCCATCTGGTGGCAGGCAGAGTGGCAAGTGACATCCCCATCTGGTGGCAGGCATGGTGGCAAGTGACATCCCCATCTGGTGGCAGGCAGCGTGGCAAGTGACATCCCCATCTGGTGGGAGGCATGGTGGCAAGTGACATCCCCATCTGGTGGCAGGCATGGTGGCAAGTGACATCCCCATCTGGTGGCAGGCATGGTGGCAAGTGACATCCCCATCTGGTGGCAGGCATGGTGGCAAGTGACATCCCCATCTGGTGGCAGGCAGCGTGGCAAGTGACATCCCCATCTGGTGGCAGGCATGGTGGCAAGTGACATCTCCATCTGGTGGCAGGCATGGTGGCAAGTGACATCCCCATCTGGTGGCAGGCATGGTGGCAAGTGACATCTCCATCTGGTGGCAGGCATGGTGGCAAGTGACATCCCCATCTGGTGGCAGGCAGCGTAGTAAGTGACATCCCCATCTGGTAGCAGGCAGCGTGGAAGGTGACATCCCCATCTGGTGGCAGGCATGGTGGCAAGTGACATCCCCATCTGGTGGCAGGCATGGTGGTAAGTGACATCCCCATCTGGTGGCAGGCATGGTGGCAAGTGACATCCCCATCTGGTGGCAAGTGACATCCCCATCTGGTGGCAGGCATGGTAGCAAGTGACATCCCCATCTGGTGGCAGGCATGGTGGCAAGTGACATCCCCATCTGGTGGCAGGCAGCGTGGCAAGTGACATCCCCATCTGGTGGCAGGCATGGTGGCAAGTGACATCCCCATCTGGTGGCAGGCATGGTGGCAAGTGACATCCCCATCTGGTGGCAGGCATGGTGGCAAGTGACATCCCCATCTGGTGGCAGGCATGGTGGCAAGTGACATCCCCATCTGGTGGCAGGCAGCGTGGCAAGTGACATCCCCATCTGGTGGCAGGCAGCGTGGCAAGTGACATCCCCATCTGGTGGCAGGCATGGTGGCAAGTGACATCTCCATCTGGTGGCAGGCATGGTGGCAAGTGACATCCCCATCTGGTGGCAGGCAGCGTGGCAAGTGACATCCCCATCTGGTGGCAGGCATGGTGGCAAGTGACATCTCCATCTGGTGGCAGGCATAGTGGCAAGTGACAAGAGATGGTGGCAAGTGACACACTCAGGGCTCCCAATGATTCTGCATTATGGTGAGTTGAACTATTTCATTTTATATTACAATGTAATGATAGAAGTAATGTGCTTCAATCATCCTGACACCATAACAACCATGGTGCCGGGGATGATTGAAGCACTAACACCAGCCATTGCCTTGAAAAATTGGCTGCGAAAAATCCTTACCCCTCGCGCCCTTACCCTGAAGTATTTTTAGTCTGTATAATTAAAGCCAGTTATTTTCAGTGTTCTCGTGTATGGAGATATGTTTTTAATTGATCTATTGTAGAAGTCATCGATAAAGGGCGTGGTGTGTGTGTGTGTGTGCCTGAGTGAGTGTACAGCTTGTATAACAATGTAAATTTGCTGTCCCCTCAAAATAACTCAACACACAGCCATTAATGTCTAAACCGCTGGCAACAAAAGTGAGTACACCCCTAAGTGAAAATGTCCAAATTGGGCCCAAAGTGTCAATATTTTGTGTGGCCACCATTATTTTCCATCACTGCCTTAACCCTCTTGGGCATGGAGTTCACCAGAGCCTCACAGGTTGCCACTGGAGTCCTCTTCCACTCCTCCATGATGACATCACAGAGCTGGTGGATGTTAGAGACCTTGCGCTCCTTCACCTTCCGTTTGAGGATGCCCCACAGATGCTCAATAGGGTTTAGGTCTGGAGACATGCTTGGCCAGTCCATCACCTTTACCCTCAGCTTCTTTAGCAAGGCAGTGGTCATCTTGGAGGTGTGTTTGGGGTCATTATCATGTTGGAATACTGCCCTGCGGCCCAGTCTCTGAAGGGAAAGCATAATGCTTGGGTTCAGTAGATCACAGTACATATTGGCATTCATGGTTCCCTCAATGAACTGTAGCTCCTCGGTGCCGGTAGCACTCATGCAGCCCGAGACCATGACAATCCCACCACCATGCTTGACTGTAGGCAAGACACACTTGTCTTTGTGCTCCTCACCTGGTTGCCGCCACACATGCTTGACACCATCTGAACCAAATAACTTTATCTTGGTCTCATCAGACCACAGGACATGGTTCCAGTACGTCTATACGTTTATTTCCCAAAGACAACCTCTGGATATGACGCTGAGCACGTGCACTCAACTTCTTTGGTCGATCATGGCGAGGCCTGTTCTGAGTGGAACCTGTCCTGTTAAACCCCTGTATGGTCTTGGTCACCGTGCTGCAGCTCAATTTCAGGGTCTTGGCAATTTTCTTATAGCCTAGGCCATCTTTATGTAGAGCAACAATTCTTTTTTTCACATTCTCAGAGAGTTCTTTGCCATGAGGTGCCATGTTGAACTTCCAGTGACCAGTATGAGAGAGTGAGAGCGATAACACCAAATTTAACACAACTGCTCCCCATTCACACCTGGGACCTTGTAACACTAACGAGTCACATGACACCAGGGAGGGAAAATGGCTAATTGGGCCAAATTTGGGCATTTTCACTTAGGGGTGTACTCACTTTTGTTGCCAGAGGTTTAGACATTACTGGCTGTGTGTTGTTATTTTGAGGGGACAACAAATTTACACTGTTATACAAGCTGTACACTCACTACTTTACATTGTAGACAAGTGTCATTTCTTCAGTGTTGTCACATGAAAAGATAGAATGAAATATTTACAAAAATATTTGGGGGGAGGGTTTTCACTTTTGTGAGCTACTGTAGATAAATGTATAATTATAGTGTGTGACTGTGGTGAGGACATTAGAGTGTAAGCTCCTTTGCTGACATTTCTGGTTTATAAATGAAGAACAGAACAGAAGTCCATGTACTTACAATGTATGGTGGGAGAGTATCGCTCACCAATTTCACAGGTGACATTTTTTGAAGATAGGGAATCTTCCATCTGCTTCGGTGGCGGGGCGTCAGTGACAGTGATTGAATGCAGATCACCTTCGCCGCTATTGGGAAATATCTGTAGGGGATTTTCTGTGCATATTTGTCTGGGAAAACAGAAGATCTCTTATAGCATTTCTCTGTACTACAAACCCCCACCATCCCCTTTACTCCTTCTTCGGGTTTCATGAGTTTTCATAACTTGAATGCGTCATCTGCCAGTTGTTTGCAAAATTTGGGCAACTGTCTCCTACGGTCAATTAACTTTGCAAAGACGAAACTAAGGTATGTGATACATAAAGGTTGTTGAATTGAGGAAACGTGGACATTATAAGGAGAACAAAAAGTTCTATAACTTTTTTGGAGTGGTACACCCAGATCATGAATGAAGGACATTGTTTCAGAGGTGTCACTATGGGTTTACTTACAGATCCTAGGAAGCCATAGTGATACCAAGGTTGCACATTGCATTGGTGGCTGAGGGTCTATTGCAATCCAAATGTTACCATCATGTTGATGCTGGCACTAAGGTGAGTTCAGAAATTGACTAATATGCCCTCTGTCAGGGGCTCCAGTTGAAGTCCGTTGGGACGAAATGCGTCGGTCCTACTATCTTTGCTCCCCATATTGCTCTTTATTCCATTTCATCACCAGTTTTTATGTACTCATTTCCATATGATGTACCACAATTTTAAATAAACCTTTGTGGTTTTTGATCTGCACTATTCGGAGCTTTTTTCTTTTTTTCCAATTTTCATCTTGGTTTGACTAACCCCTGCTAATACTCCGACCTCCTGAGGGTCTCCACACTGCGTGGAGGTTTTTGATATACATTAGAGAACTACAAGGATTGAGGAACACTGCTGGGACCATCACCGTTGAAGAGTGGTTGCATCCTGTCCGGAGTGATCCTTCTCCTGCTCAAGCCAAAACCGTGTGGCATTCGGCCCACATAAGCTCGATTGACCCACTACCGCTGGTAAGTGGGTCCACCTCAATCGCTAAGAGTACCCATCTATATATTCCTATGACAGAGGATTTCTTCACAACCTACAACTTCACTATCAGTTTATGTTATCTACACCATTTATATTTCTCGTTTGAAGACTCACCAATTGTTTATTTGATGGACACTTTTTGTTGAACTTCACCTTCAGACACATGAGAACCTGTGTCTAGTTCGAGATCTTCAATGGATATTTTAGAACGCAGAAATGGTATGTATATAGCAATCTCTGTCATAAAAGGGCCCCTGGATTGAAAAGTGGTAAGTAGGGTCATGACCTTGTCTTGCGCATGGACAGTCAGGGCCCATAGACTTCTTCACCTCTTCGGTTGGAACAGGTGAGGACCTGGAAGTTCAGTGCTGTGGGAACATGAGCGGCAGGGCTTCTGCACTTCGGAATTGACTTCTGCACAACTACAGCCCATACATGGTTCCGGTCCCTGCTGAACCAGCTGAATTTCCATCCATGTATGGCCGGTGTTCTGCCGAATAAGTTCCGCTCGGCGGATAAGTTCCTCACTGTACTGCGCATGCGCAGTACGATCCGGCGGAAATAGCCGAAGCGGAACAGCTGAAAATCAGCTGTACACGGCGCCTGTAAGAGGGCCCCTCGCGGGCTCGCTTTGCTCGCCACGCTTCGGGCACGGCCTCGCTGCGCTCGGCTCTTTTAGATTCCCCCTCTAGGTCCACTTGGATAGTGGGGAAGGAACCTGGACCCAGAGCGCAGGCGCCGTTTGCAGCTGATTGAAGCGTTTGAGCTTCGGCTATCTCCGGCAGCCGACAGTAGTACGTACTGCGCAGGCGCTGCGCCTGCGCAGTACAGGGGGGGAACCTATCCGCCGAAGGAACTTATTCGGCAAGACACCGGCATTAAAGTGGTTGCAAAACTCAGACCTGAAAAATGAACAAAGCATCAGTCTATAGTGTGTACTTGTCTCAATCCAGAGCACTAAGCGTCATTTCTGTCTTCTGCCCCCTTCCTCTGCTATCTGTCACTTCTGACAAACTTTTCTGACACCAAGAGAAAAATGGTGACCTGAGAGGGACCTCCAGCTGATTGACAGCCTCAGCTCTGTTCCTGTGAGAGTTGTGTGAAGGGGGGGGGTCCCTCCGGGGGGAGGGGGGGTCCCTCCGGGGGGGGTCCCTCCCCTCCAATGAGTTCTCCTCACTGACCTCTGCAGAGAGTAACGTCAGCTCTCCGCCCCCTTTTTTTGACAGCTTTATAAGCTTTACAAATTCTGCGCTTTAAACAGATGTAGAGAGGAGACGACTGCAGATAAACAAGTACAACTTATGTCTGAGGCCAGTCACTTCACTGGGTAAATGAAAGGGTTTACCACCACTTTAACTGCTATGAAGGAGTTGTGTACCCAAAAGAACTTTATGTGAGGACCTAGAAGTAGTCGTTATTGGAACAAAGTGCTTTCAAGAACTGTGAGCTTGAGGGAGGCATCCTCTGGTCATTTCCACTGCTCTGTGAAGATTTGTGTGCCGAACCTGTTAAAGAATATGTTACCCCAACACTTTATACTCCTTATATGTGGCCGCTGCACCAAGTGCTTGTATGAGAAAGTCTCCTGTTCTCTTTGTATTGCTTCCTTTGTGAGATCCCTGGTGCTCCTGCCAGTCCCTCTGCATTCCTATTAAACACTGACCACACTAGGCATGGGAGCACAGCGTGGTCAGTTCTGTAGCTATGCTGAGAACTCAGTCTGCTCTCTTCCAATGATCAGACATCTGCTGACATGCCCCCCTCCTCTGCACAGCCATTCACTGGGAAGACCAGTGTGCTGCTGTTTCTCCTCCCCCAGCTCTCTTAGCTCCATATGCAGCTGAGGATATAAGATCATTTATAAAAAAGGGGAAAAAAAAGTATTTATAATGTTTTTTATATGTATACACAAATGTTGAGTGGGTTGTTTTACGAGGTGAGGGTTAGATATTTAAGCCTGTACGACTACTCTACTACTCTACGCACTATAGTGATGCACTGTATAGACTATATTACCAAAAGTATTGTGACGCCTGCCTTTACACGCACATGAACTTTAATGGCATCCCAGTGTTAGTCTGTAGGAATCAATATTGGGTTGGCCCACCCTTTGCAGCTATAACAGCTTCAACTCTTCTGGGAAGGCTGTCCACAAGGTTTAGGAGTGTGTCTATGGGAATGTTTGACCATTCTTCCAGAAGTGCAATTTGTGAGGTCAGGCCCTGATGTTGGACGAGAAGGCCTGGCTCGCAGTTTCCGTTCTAATTCATCCCAAAGGTGTTCTATCGGGTTGAGGTCAGGACTCTGTGCAGGCCAGTTAAGTTCCTCCACCCCAAACTTGTTCATCCATGTCTTTATGGACCTTGCTTTGTGCACTGGTCCAAATCATTTGGTGGAGGGGGAATTATGGTGTAGGGTTGTCTTTCAGGGGTTGGGCTTGGCCCCTTAGTTCCTGTGAAGG
Source organism: Lithobates clamitans (assembly GCA_037952925.1). Lineage (NCBI taxonomy): Eukaryota > Metazoa > Chordata > Amphibia > Anura > Ranidae > Lithobates > Lithobates clamitans. Next base: position 64,052 of record JBBGZY010000791.1, read on the forward strand.
GAACTCTTCAGGCATCAGCATACCAAGACATTTTGGACAATTTAATGCTCCCAACTTTGTGGGAACAGTTTGGGGATGGCCCCTTCCTGTTCCAACATAACTGCGCACCAGTGCAGAAAGCAAGGTCCATAAAGACATGGATGAGTGAGTTTGGGGTGGAGGAACTTGACTCCTGACCTCAACCTGATAGAACACCTTTGGGATGAATTAGAGTGGAGACTGCGAGCCAGGCTTTCTTGTCCAACATCAGTGCCTGACCTCACAAATGTGCTTCTGGAACAATGGTCAAAAATTCCCATAGACACACTCCTAAACCTTGTGGACATCCTTCCCAGAAGAGTTGAAGCGGTTAGAGCTGGAAAGGATGGGCCAACTCAATCTTGAACCCTATGGACTAAAACCGCGTACACACGGGCGGACATTTCCACTGGACTGGTCCGACGGAACGAATCCGTCGGACAACCTGACCGTGTGTGGGTTTCATCGGACCTTTAGCTGACTTTTTCTGTCGAAAATCAGACGGACTTTAGATTTGGAACATGTTTCAAATCTTTCCGACGGACTCGAGTCCGGTCGAAAAATCAGTTCATCTGTATGCTAGTCCGACGGACAAAAAAGGACGCAAGGGCAGCTATTGGCTACTGGCTATGAACTTAACCATTCTAGTCCCTTCGTACGTCATCACGTTCAAACCAATGGACTTTCGACCAGACTTTAGTCTATTCATGTGTGGGCAAGTCCGGTCGTTCGAAAGTCTGTAGTAAGTCAGTCGAATGTCCATCAGACCGTTAATGCTGAAAAGTCGTCTCGTGTGTAAACGGCATAAGACTGGGATGCCATTAAAGTTCATGTGGGTATAAAGGGAGACGTCCCAATACTTTTGGTAATATAGTGTATCTCGGACTATGGAATGAAGAACTGTTTCAGAAAAAAAGTGCTTACACTTGTTCTTCTTTGGTCCCCCCATGGTCCGGAATTTCCACCCATTTCACTGGGGCACTGGTGGCCAATGGACTATTGATATAACGTAATAATATTTCCCATTCATACACTGGTGGTCAGAGGCTTTGCAGTGCCATATCATTGTCCCTTATGCACTAGTACCCCATACTCATTCATGTAGGGGGTGGGGGTGATATTTGGGGGCCCCCTTGTTATTAAAGGAGGTTTCCAGATTCAGATAAGCCCCTGGCCCCCAGACCCCCAAAACCACCAGTCAGGGTTGTGGGGAAGAGGCCATTGTCTTCATCAATATGGGCACAAGGTTCTTGGGCCAAGGGGGTCATCAATATGGGCCAAGGGGGTCCCTGCATACTCACCCCCCAATTCTGGCCAACCAGGCTGAAGGCTCAGATTAAGGGTCTGGTATGGATTTCCTGGGGGACCTCATGCATTTTTTTTTTTAATTCTCTTGAGGTACCCTGGGCTGTTCATCTCATCTTTACTCATAAACAACCATCTTTTCAACATTTGCTTTTTATCTTTTTGCATTTGCAGCCCTAGTAAATTCCTTTCCAATAAAACGTGTGACCCCTAAACCTTTCTGACTACAATACCCCACCCTACACAGGAAACGGTAACATAGCTTTACCAGCTAATTAATCAATTCTAGGAATTAGCATCTGGTAGCTATAACCGTAAACCATTTTTCTTTTAATTAACTTCATTAGTAGATGTTTGGGATTGCTAGAGAAGGTTTTAGATTTGATCCCGAAAATCTGTGTAATGTACCGTCTCATGTTAAAGGGTTATTCCACCCAGAACTGATATTTAAGCACTTGGAATATGCTGAAGAGCTAACCTACCAAATGTTCTTTTCAGTCTGTCGAGGATTCTACTGTGCTTGATGTGAGGGGTTCCCACCATCCCTGTGCTGAGTTTCTTGGACTGTACACCTACTGTGCCCATTATGAGGGGTTCCCACCATCCCTATGCTGGGTTCCTGGGTCTGTACACCTGCCGTGCCCCTTATGAGGGGTTCCCACCATCCCTGTGCTGAGTTCCTGGTTCTGCACACCTTCTGTGCCCATTATGAGGGGTTCCCATCATTCCTATGCTGGGTTCCCGGTTCTGTACACCTGCTGTGCCCATTATGAGGGGTTCCCACCATCCCTGTGCTGAGTTCCTGGGTCTGTACATCTGTTGTGCCCATTATGAGGGGTTCTCACCATCCCTGTGCTGAGTTCTTAGGTCTGTACACCTGCTGTGCCCCTTATGAGGGGTTCTCACCATCCCTGTGCTGAGTTCCTGGTTCTGCACACCTTCTGTGCCCATTATGAGGGGTTCCCATCATTCCTATGCTGGGTTCCCGGTTCTGTAAACCTGCTGTGCCCATTATGAGGGGTTCCCACCATCCCTGTGCTGAGTTCCTTGGTCTGTACATCTGTTGTGCCCATTATGAAGGGTTCTCACCATCCCTGTGTTGAGTTCTTAGGTCTGTACAACTGCTGTGCCCATTATAAGGGATTCCCACCATCCCTGTGCTGGATTCTTAGATCTGTACCCCTGCCCTGCTGTGCTTATTATGAGGGGCTTCCACCATCTCTGTGCTGAGTTCCTGGGTCTGTACACCTGCTGTTCTCATTATGAGGGGTTCTCATCATCCCTGTGCTGAGTTCCCATGTCTGTACACCTGCTGTGCCCATTATGAGGGGTTCTCATCATCCCTGTGCTGAGTTCCCATGTCTGTACACCTGCTGTGCCCATTATGAGGGGTTCCCACCATCCCTGTGCTGAGTTCCCAGATCTATACACCTGCTGTGCCCATTATAAGGGGTTCCCATAATTCCTGTGTTTAGTTCCCGAGTCTGTATAGCTGCTGTGCCCATTATGAGGGGTTCCCACCATCCCTGCGCTCAGTTCCTAGGTCTGTACACCTACAGTGCCCATTATGAGAGGTTCCAACCATTCCTATGCTGGGTTCCCGGTTCTGTAAACCTGCTGTGCCCATTATGAGGGGTTCCCACCATCCCTGTGCTGAGTTCCTGGGTCTGTACACCTGCTGTGCCCATAATGTGCCCACCCACTATCCTTACTGCATTTTCGGGACTGGGACACATTAAGGTGGAGGGTTATGAAAGGGAGGCACCCAAGACATCTAAGAAGACATGGGCCGACTCAGCTTACCAGGAACCCACCATAAAGGAAAAAAAATCCCATTTGGGTGGAATGACCCTTGAAGTTTGCTCCATCTCTCAGGGAAGAACGCTGTCACTAGATACAGACCGTTCCTCATATAAAACATATTAGGTGTATGGTACAGAGGGGTGCATCGGTGGATGGCTGGAGATACAGGAACCATAAACACCAGTAAGGACCACTTCACCTCCATCTGACCCTGCAGTGCAGTCTGTGAAGCATCTCTAGTGCTGACATATGGATAAGGGATGGGGGGGGGCTGACTCACTGCAAATTCTTTGTAAACACCATAAAACGGGTCTGTTGTCTATAAAATGTATATGGTATGTTCTTATGTATACATGAATAAAACGTCTGTGTTCTATCTCCAGCAATTAAATCTGACCTCCAGTCATCCACATTTGTACCGGCTCCTCTCCTGCACTGAAACGGCTTACTCTGATCCCACCGCACACTGAGAGCTTCTCACCATGTGCATTAGAAACTTCAGCAAGTCAGATAGAGCCCCGCCTCAGATGCCCAGCATCATCTAACCCTTTCCCCATCAGCCTGACTGTGCCTTGGTCCACCCCGTTCATTCACTGGATTGCAGTTCTGTCAATCGTGGGGGCTCGGGGTCACATGTGGGTGGTTACCTATGTAAATTAAGCCTGCCTGGAAACGCCTATTCCTCCCAGGCTGACACCCGCCCATCAAGGAATTTTATTTTCCTGACGCCTCCATGGCAGCACACACTGGGTTGTAACTCCGCCCCCACAACCTGACAGGATTGGTTAGCTATAAATTTGAAGAGGAGACACCCCGCTGCATTCTCTATTTTATCCTCACCTGACAGATTGGGATAAGCAAGCTTGCTCCTGTTATCAAGATTAAAGAAAAAGCCTCTTAGCCCAGCAGGTTCAAGCCTCTCCTGTTTGGAAGTTCCTCCTGTACAGTCTCTAAAGGAGCTTCTATGGAGGGAACCCCCGGTCTGGTGGTCTCAGGGGGCGTCTGGACGTCTGGCACAGTAAGCTTTAAAGAAGCTTCATATACTGCAGTGGTCTCCCTTCTTCTTTGCCTGTACCCTTTTTCTGTCAATATAAGTTTTTTCCCCTGCTTAGGGGGATTGCTGGCACTTGCTGTCCACCGCTGTGGAACCGTCATGGCCACCGAACGCTCCTCCTCTGCTCTGCAATTGTGCTCGGAGCGAGGTACTGCCTTGAGAAGGTTATGCCCTTCTCCAAGATGGCGCAGAGGTTTTCGGGAATGCTCTGCGCTTGCGCAGGAGCATCATTTTGCCGCAACGGCGGCGCCAAATTTAAAAACACAGTGATTCTGTGTTTTTTTGCTGAGGATTTCTAAAAAGAGCTGGATTTTGCCGTGTGTTGCTCTGCTTTGCCAGAAAACAACTCAGCAAGCCCAGGTAAGTTGGGTCACCTATCTAGACTGTCTAGTGTATTTTTTAAAAAAAAAAGGAAAAGGAATTAAAAAAAAAAAAAGAATATATATATTTTTTTCTTATTTACTCTTCAGACTTCCTGTCACTATCACTATGGAGACCACTGCCCGCGCAGACCACTATCAGCAAACGAGGTAAGAGGCCATCCGTCATTGGTAAGTATTGAAGAAGGAGAGAGAAAAAGAGAGCCGGACCACTAACGCTGCGTTTTTGGCAGCCCTACCAGGTCAAGAGCCGCAAGTTCCAGGCGTGAAGGGAGATCAAGTCTTGCGTCAAGCAAGAAGTCTCGCAGAAGCCGTTCAAGATCTTCTTCCCGCCACCGAAGACATAGTCGCTCACGTCACAGCCGCTCACGACGCAGCCACTCCCGTCATAGTCGGTCGCACCGCAGACGGTCACCTTCATCACACCGCCAGAGCCGCCACAACCGTCCTGCAGCAAACGCTTGCTGGGTATGCGGGCGCGCCGGCCTTGCCAGATAAACTAGTCTGCAGATCCTGCTTCAATGAAGCAGCAAAGGACAAAGAACTAGAGTGGCTACAGAGCTCATAAGAGAATCGGTGCGGTAATCCATAAGGGAGACAACGGCACCACTAATGGATAGGCCTACGCCCAGCACATTGGTAGCGGACGACCATCAGCCCCAGGCATCAGAACCCTCCTCAGGAGATGAGGATCAGGACATGTCAGCAGGGTTTTGATTTCTCCCTTGTACAGCCTTTTCGCAAAGTCAGTTAAAGAAGCGATAGGCTGGGAAGAAGATAAAGTGGAACCGCAGAAAGTTCGGAAATATTTCCCAAATTTAAAGAAAGAACTAGAGAATTTCCCTTTTATAGGTGAACTGGAGGATCTAATTAAAGATGAGTGGGAAAGATCTGATAAGCGGGCCAGTCTCACCAACAGACTGACAAAGATGTATCCTCTGAAGGAGTCAAAAGTCAATTCATTGATGAACGCCCCAGTAGTTGACTCCTCCTTGATGCGTCTTGCACGGCATGTCACTCTGCCTATTGAAGACGCGGTTTCCTTTTGGGATGTTCTGGATCTGGAATTAAAGAAAGCATACTCCACTGCTGGGGGCGCTTGCAGACCAGCAATTACCACAGCAGCAGTGGCTAAAGCCATATCAGGTCAGGCAAACAGGGTGGAGAAGGATCTCCAAGATGGTACTGAAGTAGACAAAATAATATCTTCTCTTCAGGAGATTAAGTTGGCAGGCGACTTCGTGGCAGAAGCTTCAGTGGATATTATAAGATCCTCTAGGAGATCAATGCTAGCCTCAGTCACGGCAAGAAGGGCCCTGTGGCTGAAACCATGGGTGGCCGATACTGCATCCAAAACAAACTGGTGCAGAATTCCATACGATGGCTCAAACCTGTTCGGGTCTAAATTGGACACCGCTATCTTGAAGTTAACAGGAGGGAAGTCGGGATTAATTCCCTCAGACAGGAGACCCAAGGCCCAAAAGAGTCCGTCCTTCAGGCGCAACCTTCCTGAGAAATATAAGGAAGCTAGATCCACCCGGTAGGGAGTTTAGAAGAGACTGGAAAAACACAAGACCTTCCTTCCTAAGGATGCAGAAGTCCAAGCCTACCCAGCAGGGGAGCAGCAGAAGTCTTTTTGAAGGTTCGCCTGCCCACCCAGCACAGGTGGGCGCCAGGCTCAAGTACTTCGTACAGATTTGGTCAAGCCATATAAAGGACCCGTGGACTCTTTCCACAATCAAATTTGGACACAAGTGGAAGTTTATCGGCAAACTTCCGAAAAATCACTTCCAATCAACAAGACTGCCATCTTCACTAATCAAGAAGAAGTTACTATTAAAATATATAGTGGAATTGAAGGAGAAAGGGGCAATCCTGGAGGTTCCATCAGACCAAAAGGGGAGGGGGTTCTATTCCCCACTATTTTTGGTAAAGAAGAAGACCGGAGACTTACGCCCTGTATTGGATTTAAAAAATCTCAACAGGAACATAAAAATAGAGGCCTTCAAAATGGAGAGCCTTCAGTCCATACTTCTGGCAGTGAATCTGGGCGACTGGATGCTCTCAGTAGATTTATCGGACGCTTACCTACATATTCCAATTCATCCCGCCTTTCAAAAATTCCTCCAATTTGCCATCAACAAAAGCTACTTCCAATTCCAGTGCCTTCCTTTCAGCATCTCGTCGGCTCCCAGGACATTCACCAAGGTCCTCCTACCCCTGGTTGCATTCCTCAGGGAAAAGGGTCTGCGAGTTCACCATTATTTGGACGACATCCTACTCTTGGCAGAAGATCAAGAAACTTTGCTGTGTCATCAGAGGATCTTACTCATGACTCTCCAGGACTTCGGTTGGCTAGGCAACTGGAAAAAGAGCAGTCTACAACCCACGCAAAATATGGTATTCCTGGGAGCGGATCTGAACACCAAATTGAACAGGGTACAACTCCCTCAGGAGAAGATTCAGCCTCTAGTACAGAAGATGCGGAGATTACTATCAGCGAGGCATCTTCCAGCCAGAACTTGTTTGAGTGTACTAGGGTCCATGGCTGCAAACCTGCCCATGGTGCAGTGGTCACAATGGCACATGAGAGTCCTGCAAAACTACTTTCTGAGGCAGTGGGATGGAGTATCGATGCGTCAGACCATTACCATCTCCAGACCAATGAAGCAATCAGTGTGGTGGTGGACACACTTGACCAACCTCAGGAAATACAAGCTGATAGTTTCCCCAGATCCGATAATAGTCACTTCGGATGCCTGTCAGAGCAGCTGGGGAGCTTACTGTCAAGATCAAGTGGCACAGGGCCGATGGCAGTTCCAGGCCCCGGATATAGTATTGAATATACTGGAACTCAGGGCAGCCTTCCAGGCCCTCATGGCATTTGCACCAGTCCTCAGAGGGAAGAACGTGCTTATCCGGATGGACAACAAGGTGGCAGTGTCCTACATCCAGAGGCAAGGGGGTACCAAGAGTCTCACACTGATGGAGAGGAAGTCTGTCCTATCTTGGAATGGGCACAGGCACACTTAAAAGCAATATATGTTCCTGCTGCGCAGAACATGTTAGCCGATTACCTGAGTCGAAAGACTCTTTCGAACAACGAATGGTCCCTAAGTCTCCAGGCCTTCTCTTCTTACGGAGACATGGGGAGTGCCAGAGATCGACTTAGCAGCCACACCTGCGAATACGAAGTGTTTGAGGTTTCTGTCCAGAGCATCGTTCCCTTCAGCCGAAGGGATAGATTGTCTAATTCACCCATGGAACTTCAAGTTGGGGTACATATTCCCGCCAACTCCGTTAATTGCGAGATTCCTTTCCAGGCTTCAGGGATCTTCAGCCACGGTAATCGCGGTAATCCCTCTTTGGCCGAGAAGACCATGGTTCACGACCCTATTGTAGCTCAGCCTTCAACCTCCAATCCTTCTTCCGGTAACTCCGGATTTGCTATTTCAAGGCCAATTTCTACACCCAGCTCCAGAGAAGTTGCATCTGACTGCATGAAAGTTGAAAGGGTTAGGTTAAGGAAACAAGGCTGCTCTCAGGAAGTAATATCAACCCTGATGCAAGCCAGGAAAAGTACCACCAACACCACCTATGCAAGAATTTGGAACAAATTCTTTACCATGGCACAGCAGAAGGGATGGGATCCTATTGCTCCAGAACCCTCTCAAATCCTAGAGTTTCTCCAGTCAGGAATCAACAAAGGTCTAAGTTCAAGTACCATTAAGGTACAGGTATCCGCCTTGTCGGCCAAAACAGGCACTAGATGGGCATTACATCCGCTGGTAATCCAATTCCTGAGAGCCTGTCTGAAAATCAAACCTCCCAAGAAACCAGCTTTTCCATCATGGGATCTCTCAGTAGTTCTCGATGCCTTCACCAATCCTCCTTTTACTCCATCTGAATCAGTCTCTCTGTGGGATCTGACTCTAAAACTGTCCTTTCTCATTGCAATTACGTCAGCAAAGAGGGTATCTGAAATCCAAGCACTAATGGCATCAGAACCTTACTTAGTATTCTTTCCTGATAAAGTAGTACTAAGACCTTCAGACCACTTCATCCCGAAGGTAGCAACTTCCTTTCACTACAACCAAGACATTGTCTTACCATCCTTTACTAATGATCAAGGTGAACCTCATCTTCTGGATGTTAAAACAACCATCATTAGTTACCTGGCGGCTACAAATCCTTTTAGGAAGACGGATGTCCTCATGGTCATTCCACATGGAAACAGACGAGGTCAAGCGGCTACTTCACGTACTATCGCCTCCTGGTTAGTCAAGTCCATCAAGAAGGCATACTCTATGCATCACCTGGCAATTCCCGAAGGCATCAGGGCTCACTCGACCAGGGAAGTGGCTACCGCCTGGGCAGCGTATTGCAGGGTTTCACCGGAGACGATTTGCAAAGCAGCAACTTGGTCCTCCAGACACACTTTCATTTCTTACTATAGAGTGGATTCTGCTCACTTGGCTATGGCAGAATTCGGTAGATCTGTTGTTAGAGCCAATTCTTCTGCATTATAAGGAATAAATATTATTTTCTTGCTCCCTCCTGACTGGCGAGTTATTTCCCAGTGTGTGCTGCCATGGAGGCGTCAGGAAAACGGAAAATTGTATACTCACCTTTCCGTAATTCTCCTTTCCTGACGCCTCTCCATGGCAGCACACAAATTCCCACCCCGTTTTTTGATGATATATTTACAGAGAATGCAGCGGGGTGTCTCCCCTTCAAATTTATAGCTAACCAATCCTGTCAGGTTGTGGGGACGGAGTCACAACCCAGTGTGTGCTGCCATGGAGAGGCGTCAGGAAAGGAAAATTACGGAAAGGTGAGTATACAATTTTCCGTTATTGTCTACGGGGCTCATTCTCACCTACGTAACTTGGGGAAAAAAAAAGGTGCAAGAATTTCTTTTGGTGCATTTTTGACCCCATAGAATTAAATTAGAGCACAAAAAAATATGTCAAAAATGGATTTTAAAAAAAATGAAAAAAAAAAAAAAATACATGAATTTCTTGAATTCAAAAAAAAGATGAAAAAAGACACAAGGGTGAACCTAGCCAGTCCTAATTCACAGCTGGATGATTTTACATCAGAGAAAAGGTTATTATGATTATTTTCTAATGGGACACATACAGCAGAAATAAAGGGCCCTGTTACCCCAGCTTGGTCCGCTGTGGCCTGTTAACAATTCTTGTGTCATTGGAATGAGTTGCCCATTGCACCACATGGGACCAAAAAAATCCGCCCCCCCCCCTTAACTGTGTCCCTTTCTATCCAACACAAAAAAAAATTGTGGCTTTAGATACATTGGAGTCTACTTATATAAAATTTGCTGTCATTAATAATTCCTGTATTGTGTCTAATATGTTTATTTCCTATAATCATTAGCTCCATCTAGTGGCCACAATGTGGTATTTTCAGTGTTTCTGTGTTTTAGGAAAAATACTGCATTATGGCCACTAGATGGAGCTGATGACCATAGGAAACGCACATATTAGACACATTACAGGGATTGTCCATGACGGCTCTGGCAATGCCGAGCCATTCGTACGGCAATTTTATTTTAAATAAATAGACCTCCGAAGTCTTTGGTTGCTTTTTTTAAACTATAACAGGTCAGATCATACTGTTTTTATGTTCACTCTGTTCTGTACCATGTTTTCAATCCTTGGTGAGAAGAGAACGATTAGATATTATTAATGTAATGTTGTTGTTATTGTCATAATCTAATAATAATAATAATTATACAAATAATAACAACATAATATTAATAATATAGAATTGCTCTTTTCTCACCAAGACAGCAAAGTCAAAATTATATTAATAATACAATGTATAATTGTTAGTGTTTAAAAATATTATTATTATTAATATTATATACTGTATAGAAATATAATAATATTCATATAATTATACAATATATAATAATGATAACAATAATATTTAAATAATTATTAATAATTGTATGTTGTATTATATAATATTATTTTAACCTTGTTGTCTTGGAGAGAAAAGAGCAATTCAATATTATTAATGTTATGTTGTTACTATTATTATTTATTATTAATATTATTATTATTATTATTATTATTATTATATTACAGTATATGTATATAATTGTATTATATAACATATGATAATAATAATAATAATAATAATAATAATAATATTTTAATATTTTATGTTTAATTATTATGTTGGTAATATTATTATTTATTAATAATAAAATAATAATTATTATATTACATTTATATAATTATATTATACAGTATAACATATGATAATATAATAATAATAATAATAATAATAATAATAATAATAATAATAATAATAATAATTATGTTTAATTATTATGTTGGTAATATTATTATTTATTAATAATAAAAATAATAATTATTATATTACATTTATATAATTATATTATACAGTATAACATATGATAATATAATAATAATAATAATAATAATAATAATAATAATAATAATAATAATAATAATAATGTTTTAATAATTATGTTTAATTATTATGTTGTTAATATTATTATTTATTAATAATAAAAATAATAATTATTATATTACATTTATATAATTATATTATACAGTATAACATATGATAAAATTTAATAATAATGTTTTAATAATTATGTTTAATTATTATGTTGTTAATGTTATTATTTATTAATAATAATAATCATTATTATATTACATTTATATAATTATATTATACACTATAACACATGATAATAATATAATAATAATGTTTTAATAATTATGTTTAATTATATGTTATATCTTTTATATATTATATCAATTATATCAGTTATATCAATATATAATATTATTATATAATATTATTTTGACCTTGCTGCCTTAGGTACCTCTGCATTCTTTATTGTACTGTTATGGAATGCCTACACACCAGGTCAGCATGATGATAAGGACTGTTTACATTTCTCCCATCAACACACAATGATTTACACCAAACACCATTGATCTGTCATCATGTAGATACTATATCACAGCCGCTGGTGCTAGGAGGCAGCTGGTCTGCTCAGTATTCGCCATTAAATTATCAGTTGGGTTCCCAGTTATGTAACTTTAGAAAACATTGCATGGTCCAGCTGATGGCGCCCCGTAATGATTTACACTGCAACATTAAAGCCATTACTCCTCTGCAAATAATGAAACAAGCATGTCCTCAGATGTGGCGGCTGCATTTGTTTTTTTTTTTCCTTTATTTCCAGCTGGTGATGCTGCCAAAAACACATTTCCTGTCCTAGAGTGACAACGCTCATTTACCCTACTGTATGGAGGGGTGGCGTTGTCACCCTCGGACGGGATGTGCGTTATTCCTGTTATCAGTTGCATTGTTCCCAGCTATCTCCGTAGACTCCAAAACACTTACCCCATGGTATGGAGAAGAGGAGAGAGGAAGGTGTTTTGTAGCCTATGGAGGTAACTGGGAACAATGTAACTGATAACAGAGCAGAAAGTTAACAGATTACAAGATTTCTGCCAGGATCAACAGGGATTTTTTTTTGTACTTATCGAACAGATATACCAAAAAGCTTCCAATGGCAAATAACAAAAGCAGGCCATGTATGTTACAATCTGATATACAACCTCTGCACAAACTCTTTTAGAACTACCAAAACTCTGTAATATAAGGATCTAACCCAACATAGATGCCAACTGACCTGAATTTGCAATGATGTCCCACGTCTCTGTCCCCTGTCCTGATGTTGCTGTGTACCTGCCTGTGTCCTGGAATCACAGAATCACCCTTATTTGAGTTAATGAGTATGATCAGCAAATCAAAAATAGAGTATGAGCTGGGAGGATTACAGCCATGAGTAGGTTCCTTCATATTTAAGGGCAGGGCCACGTGCCACATACAGTATATGCCTCACCTATTGAGCATGCCCCCAGAACTGTGACTGAGCTGTCTTTGACAGCTGTCAGTCAACTAGTAATGATTTGGAGCCAGTAGAACGTGATCTTTGTCAACTATCGCTGATCGGAAGCTAGTAGGACCTGATTCTGGTCAACTATTGATAATCAGGAGGCAGTAGGATGTGACCCCAATCAACTACCAATGATCAAGAGTCAGTAGGACGTGATCCTGGTCAACTACCTATGATCAGGAGCTAGCAGGATGTGCTCCTGGTCAACTACCAACAATAGGAAGCCATGGTCCTGGTCATCTGATGATTGGAAGCCAGTAGGACATGATTCCAGTCAACTACTGATGTTCAGGATTCAGTAGGACATGCCCCTGGTCAACTACGGATGATACAGAGCCAGTAGGGCATGTTCCCAGTCAACTACTGATGATGTGGAGCCACTAGGATGTAATCCTAGTCAACTACTGACAGTGGGGAGCCAGTAGGACATGCTTTTGGTCAACATATAGATGATGGGGAGTCAGTAGTACATGCTTCTTGTCACCGATAATCGGGAGCTGGTAGAGCATGCTCCCAGTCAACTACCGATGATGTGGAGCCAGTAGGATGTGATCCCAGTCGACTACCTACGATCAGGAGCTAGCAGGATGTGCTCCTGGTCAACTACCAATTATAGGAAGCCATGATCCTGGTCATCTGATGATTGGAAGCCAGTAGGACATGATTCCAGTCAACTACTGATGTTCGGGAGCCAGTAGGACATGATTCTGGTCATCTGACGATTGGAAGCCAGTAGGACATGATTCCAGGCAACTGCTGATGTTTGGGATTCAGTAGGACATGCCCCTGGTCAACTACGGATGATGTGGAGCCAGTAGGGCATATTCTCAGTCTACTACTGATGATGCTGAGCTAGTAGGACATAATCCTAGTCAACTACTGATGGTGGGGAGCCAGTAGGACATGCTCTCGGTCAATGTAGGACATGCTTCTGTTCACCTACTGAAAATCTGGAGCCGGTAGAGCATGCTCCCAGTTAACTACCGATAATGTAGAGCCAGTAGGACATCATCCCAGTCAACTACTGACGATAGGGAGCCAGTAGGACATGCTTTCGGTCAACATCCCAATGATCTGGAGCCAGTAGGACATGCTTCTGGTCAACTACCGACAATCGGGAGCCAATAGAGCATGCTCTCAGTCAACTACTGATGATGTGGAGCCAGTAGGACATGATCCCAGTCAACTACTGATGATCAGGAGCCAGTAGGACATGCTCTTGGTCAACATACCAATGACTGGGAGCCAGTAGGACATGGTTCTGGGCATCAACTGACAATCGGGAGCCGGTAGAGCATGCTCCCAGTCAACTACCAATGATGTGCAGCCAGTGGGACATAATTACAGTCAACTACTGATGATAGGGAGCCAGTAGGCCATGCTTTTGATTAACATACCAATGATTAGGAGCCAGTAAGATGTGCTTGTTGTCACCGACAATCGGGAACTGGTAGAGCATGCTCCCATGCATGGAGCCAGTAGGATGTGATCCCAGTCAACTATTGATGATCAGGAGACAGTAGGACATGCTTCTGGTCAACTACTAATGATTGAGAGCCAGTAGGGCATGCTTCTGGCAAACTACCATGGATAGGGAGCAAATAGGGCATAATCCCAGTCAACTACTGACGATGGGGAGCAAGTAGGTCGCGCTCTTGGTCAAATTACAGATGATCGGAGGACAGTAGGATGTGCTTCTGGTCAACTACTGACAATCAGTAGCCAGTAGGCCATTAGCACATGATCCCAGTCAACTTCTGATGATCGGGAGCCAGTAGAACACGCTCATGCTCAACTACCAATGATCATGAGTCAGTAGGACATGCTCTCAGTCAACTATTGACGAAGTAGAGCCTGTAGGACAGGCTTCAGAAGACATTATCTCCGTGCAGCCAATCACAGTGCTGCGCGATCGTAAGCTCCTCCTACTGGCCTTGGGCATCACAGCCCACTTAAAGGGCATCTCTAAGAATATTTTACAGGGATTGTACAATCAGATTGTAATGTGTGTGGTCATCCTACGGGTCCTCCATTAGATCAGAACAGCTGTTGGAGCCGCATACCATGTTTGGTGCCCGAAGATTATCCAGACAACGGATGGTATGATATAAACTTGCTATTGGTAAATGTATGTGTTATGTCGGTCACATACTTACCCTCCAGCTGACCCGACAAAAATGCACAGAGAATAATTGGTGTCACATTTTTGACATAGTTGACAATTCAAAGTGAACAGTAAATCTTTATTGTCGCTGTCCGGGGAAAGAGGTAACTTCTGAAAGACCAGACAATTTGAACAGAATGTGGATTCTTCTTGAATCTCGGTGTGCTTTGTGTATTTCTTCCAGATCTGTGCAGTAATCCAGTCTTGGATTCCTGTAATAAAGACCACTCACTTCTGCCCTCCCTCCTTGTGCAGGGTGACTGGTCCTGTCTCCGCCCCCCCCCCCTGTAGATTTCAGTAGTGGGTGGAGCCTGCTGGGCCCATCCCACAGCTTTGCTCTCTACACAGGCTAAGTACAGCACAGTGATGATGTCACTTTTACCTTTACATGGTAATTACAATAATCCCTGGTGATCCTGCCATTAAAGTCTAATTCAGGTACTTCCTGTTATAGGTTGACAACACTCATAATTTTGCTTCTGTGTTGTCACCCCATGACTTGTGCCCCTGGTAGAGACTATAATCAGCCATGCCAATGCACATTACTCATGGTTTGCCGCTGTCGCTATCAGGAAGCTGGGGCAGAGCAAAAACATACAGCCAACCCTGGAGCAAGAACATATAGACAGACTGAATAAGGACCTCCATGACCAGATGTTGTTTAAAGCAAAGCAACACATTGCCTTAGTGGTTTAGTCTTTCTGCCTTACAGCACTGGAGTGAAGAGTTTGGATCCCGGCCAAGACACTATGATCATCAGCTCCATCTAGTGGCTATAATGTGGTATTTTCCTGATATACCAAAATCAGGAAACTACCGTATTATGGCCACTAGAAGGAGCTGGCGCTCAAAGAAAATACTGAAAATGTTTAGCACCAGCCACCACTGGTTACGAATGAAAGTGATTGGTCACAGCGATCACATGGTACTGGGCCAGCCTGGTACAATAATCTGTCATCTGTTGTGTGTGGTGGACACAGTGGGTGACAATCAAGCCGCAGTGCTCGCCTAGAGGTCATCATATGACATCCACCCAGGATATCAATACTCCCACTTGGCCATTTTTCTACAATAGGCCTTGCGGGAAGGGGTTGAAAGGCGTTAAAGCCAAGCTGAAAAAAAAAAAAAAGAAAGCCTAGCACATACGTTCTGGGTAAACATGTGTGAAAAAAGGTAAGTTTTCATTTCTTGGAGTCCCAGAGGGCTTTTAAGAATAAACACGTAAACAGTCTATTCCAGGTAGATAGCTCAAAGAGCCCCGACGAGTCCTCCAGCAAAAGTTTACGGAATGTCAACAGTTCCGAAAAAAGATAAATTACAACATTTACAGCATCACAGCTCAGCCAGCACCAACGCCCCGCATCAACCCATCCCGACCAACCAATCAGTAGACGACCCAGGGCCAGCTATAAATGAAAGCCCTCAGTCAGTATGAGTCACAAACAGGTATCCACCGTGATTGATGAGCATCACCAGCAGTCAAGAGTTCAGCTGGAAATACCACTGGCTCCATTTTTTAGGCCCTTTCATCGCCTTGTGTCACGCACTAAACCACAGCAAGCATGTAGGGACACTGGGGGATAATTAGGAGAGGTTCTGTCCCTTAAAGAAAAAAAAAAGGACTTAAGAAAAAAAATCTTAGGCAGAAGTGCCTTAATTAGGTGTCTTCAATGCCACATGGGGAAGAAAAAAAAAGAATCACTACCAAAAGCAAAAATAGTTAATAAGAAAAGAACATTAGAACATTTCGCTAATTGTTTTGATCGTTACACCTATAAAAAAATACAAATTTAAATAAGGTAAAACATATATATATTTTTTTACCCCCGAAACTTAACACGTTTTATGCAAAAATAGATTTAATCAGGAGCTGGTGAAAACACAACTGGTTACTCTGTCCATCTCTATCTCTCTTTATTACATTATTACATGATTACACCATCAAAAATAATATATATATATATATATATATATATATATATATATATATATATATATATATATATATATATATATATATATATATATATGTATATATATATATATATATATATATATATATATATATATATAAAAAATATAATAAAAATCATTGAAAAGAAAAACAAAGAAAAATGTTTCATCTTGTCCGATTAATTCCCGTTCAACTTGGAAAAAAAAATTAAATGAAAAATATTTTAAATTGTTATATATATAAATAATAATTTAAATTACAATTTAAAATATTAATATATATTTATATATATATATATAGTATATATTATATATATATATATATATATATATATATATATATATATATATATATATATATATATATATATATATAAATAAATATATAAATATAAATGTATATAAAATATATATTAATATTTTAAATTGTAATTTAAATTATTATTTATATATATATATATATATAACAATTTAAAATATTTTTAATTTCATTTTTTTTTCCAAGTTGAACGGGAATTAATCGGACAAGATGAAACATTTTTCTTTGTTTTTCTTTTCAATGATTTTTATTAAATTTTTTTTTAATAATATCATGAGAATACAGAACAGTACAACAACCGTCTCTGCATACAGTACTAGCAGGAAAAAAAAGAAACTTAGCCCAATAACGAGAAATCAGTGCTTAACCGCCTATAATTTAGGCTCGATTCACACCTATGCATGTTGCTTTTGAGCGTTTTAGGATTTTTTTTTGTCATGCTTGCCACGTTTTTGAGCAGCGTTTTTGTAGCGTTTTTACAGCGTTTTTGCTGCGTTTTGCTTTTTTTTCTACAGTTTTTTTTAACTGTATACAGTCTAAAAAAAAACAAAAAAAAATGCCAAAAACGCATCAAAAACGCATCAAAAACGCTGTAAAAATGCTGCAAAAACGGTGCACTTGCGTTTTTGATGCTGGTCCATTGAATTCTATTACATGCAAAACGCTGCATTTTGCATGAAAAAAAGTCCCTGAGCCTTTCCAAAAATGCAGAGGTACAAATAGGCATTGATGTGAACATGTTCCATAGGAACCCATGTTAAAAATTCCCATGCATTTCTGCAAAATGCAAAATGCATCAAAAAACGCACAAGTGTGAATGAAGCCTCAATCAGGTAGCTGAGCCATTGATTTTCCTGAGTTTAGCATGTTGTTATTTTTAGAACATGAGAAAAATAAAAAATTAAAAAAAAAAAATAAATTAAAGTTATTCTAATTATGACCCAGAGCGGAATTTGGCCTTAATTTAACAAATCGGGAAACAAATTTTTAAAAAAAGTAAGAAAAATAAATAAATAAAAAATAAACAATGATTACATGTAAAACATTTTTAGAACACAAGAACAAAAATGAAAAATTATAATTAAAGTAATTTTGATCATGATTTGGGATGTAATTTAGGCTGACGGCTGACTTTAACAAATCAGGAAACAAGTTTTTTTTTCCAGTAAAAAAATAAATAAATAAACAAATGATCAAATATTAAAAAAATTAAAAATAATTATGTCTGGATAAGGGCAAACTGCAGTGCCCTCTTTGTCAGAGCCAAAAATGTTTAGCTCAATGAAGAGGGGACTACCTTGAAACACATCAGCTGCAGTAGACTGGTGGCTTCTTCCCATGATGAAGAATATTTATCAATAAATGGTATATAAAGTTAATCTCTCTCTCTCTTTGTTTTTTCAGTACTGTGCATATTGGATGCACAGTACACCCATGCGATCCGATTTTGGTCCGAACAAAAAAAAGGGTCCTGTGCGAGTTTGGACCGAATGCGGTGCGATATCTGTATGGCTGATATCGCACAGCACAGACATCGCATGTGATGTGAACAGCAGTGCGCTGCGAATCACATGCGATGTCTGCCACGGCAGCAGTGTGAACCCAGCCTAAGTCTGGTCAAAATACCCATCTGAATAGGCCCAGGTTGATCCACTACAGGGACGATTCTACTGTTTGGCTATAGATTTGTTTGGTCAGGACTTGTGTGGAGGACTCAGGTTTTTGGTGGCCCATTTTTATTTTGGTCAGTGGTCAAGCAATCAAAGGGTGTTTTATTTCACCTACCTAATCTGATTATGAAGATGGGGAAATAGAGAACTCATTGGTGCATCTCCTGATCATCCGGTAGGCTATAAAAAGTAGTGAATTTCTGAAGTGGAAGCCAACTGATTTCTGAGCACCACACTTGAGTGCAGGAGGGGGTTCTAATTACTTTTCATTGGGCCAGGTTGATCCACCAAAATAGAAGAAATGGCTGCACTCTGCAATCGATCAAAATTCTTTATTGGAACATCCCAAATGCTTACAAGGACAGAATGCTGGTAGACGCATTTCTGAGCACTAGTCCTAAAAGAGCAGCAAAGCACGGTGGCCTTTTTTTACTTCTGAAGTGGAAGCCAACTGATTTCTGCGCACCACACTTGAGTGCAGAAGGTGGTTCTAATTACTTTTCAATGGACTTTAAGTCTGGTCAAAATACCCATCTGATTAGGTCCAGGTTGGTCCACTACAGGGACTATTCTACTGTTTGGCTGTAGATTTGTTTGTTCAGGGCTTGTTTGGAGGGCTTGGATTTTTGGTGGCCCATTTTTATTTTGGTCAGTGGTCAAGCAATCAAAAGGTGTTTTATTCCACCTCCTGGTCATCTGGTAAGCTGAAAAAGTAGTGAACTTCTGAAGTGGAAGCCAACTGATTTCTGAGCACCACACTTGAGCACCAGAGGAGGTTCTAAATACTTTTCAATGGACCAGGTTGATCCACCAAGATAGAAGAAATGGCTGCACTCCACAATCGATCAAAATTCTTTATTGGAACATCCCAAATGCTTACAAGGACAGAATGCTGGTAGACGCATTTCTGAGCACTAGTCCTAAGAGAGCAGCAAAGCACGGTGGCCTTTTTTTACTTCTGAAGTGGAAGCCAACTGATTTCTGAGCACCACACTTGAGCGCAGAAGGTGGTTCTAATGACTATTCAATGGACTTTAAGTCTGGTCAAAATTCCCATCCGATTAGGTCCAGGTTGGTCCACTACAGGGACTATTCTACTGTTTGGCTGTAGATTTGTTTGTTCAGGGCTTGTTTGGAGGGCTCAGATTTTTATGGGGCCCATTTTTATTTTGGTCAGTGGTCAAGCAATCAAAGGGTGTTTTATTCCACCTCCTGGTCATCTGGTAAGCTAAAAAAGTAGTGAAGTTCTGAAGTGGAAGCCAACTGATTTCTGAGCACCACACTTGAGCACCAGAGGAGGTTCTAAATACTTTTCAAGAGACCAGGTTGATCCACCAAAATTGAAGAAATGGCTGCACTCCACAATCAATCAAAATTCTTTATTGGAACATCCCAAATGCTTACAAGAAGAGAATGCTGGTAGACGCGTTGCACACACTTAATCATTAGGGTTGATCCACCACAGGGACTATTACACTGTTTGGTTGTAGATTTGTTTGTTCAGGGCTTGTTTGGAGGGCTTGGATTTTTGGTGGCCCATTTTTATTTTGGTCAGTGGTCAAGCAATCAAAAGGTGTTTCATTCCACCTACCTAATCTGATTATGACGATGGGGAAATAGAGAACTCATCAGAGTACCTCCTGGTCATCCAGTAGGCTATAAAAGTAAAGTTATGCTCCACTACTCAACCTAGCTTACCCCAGCTAGAAAAAAAAAGTAAATTCTCCATCCAACATGGTGGTGGTATTTTTTTCTTCCATTCCATTGTACATTACATATGGGTCCTGTCTAAATCTTAGAGATAAGCATGTTTGTTATTTATAATCTGTTTGGGTTAGCGTTACAGTGCAGTTACCCGCATGCGGTTCAGGAATTAATAATAACAAGTTCATCTGTCTCAGTAGACAGTCTCCCTATCTCCACCATTGGTGCCCACAACTAGAACTTCAAAGTATTTGCAGGAATATTTGGGGCTGGCCCGAATTTGCAGAAATTCCAGGAATCCGGGAAAACGAATTAAAGCTCAAATAATGATCTGTAGGTGGTGGGCCTCATTGGCTAGCCAGCCGTGTATATGGAATGGAAGAATAATATTATGGACTGCAGGCGCTGCTCTTGATTGGGAATTTTTGCATAGCTGCGTTTTTTTTATTTCGACTGTAGGTTCGCTGCAATGTTTGTTTTTTGAATTCCTCGTAATGGCTTAGAAAAACAACTATGTTTCTCTCTGAGATGAATGACAGGTGCTGAAAGACCTACAGGGTACTGAAGTTCAAGTTTAACATGGGGATGTATAGTAAAGGCGACACACCTATGCCGTGGAAGTTTTGACAGCTAGTTGAGCACATCCATAAGAGTAAACGTTTGTATGCTGCAGGAGAAATGTAAGATTTAGGAGGAATGTATCATGTTTTCAGTGTTTTCTTTCAATAAACATAAAAAGAGATTGACTATCTGTACATAATCTTATCAATAGGAGTCAAACCATAATTTTGCATGCAATTAGAAATGATATACACTCACCGGCCACTTTATTAGGTACACCTGTTCAGTTGCTTGCTAACACAAATTGCTAAGCAGCCAATCACATGGCAGCAACTCAATGCATTTAGGCATCTAGACGTGGTGAAGACAACTTGCTGAGGTTCCAATCCAGCATCAGAATTGGGAAGATAGGGGATTTTAAGTGACTTTGAACGTGGCATGGTTGTTGCTGCCAGACGGGCTGGTCTGAGTATTTCAAAAACTGCTGATCTACTGGGATTTTCACACACAACCATCTCTAGGGATTACAGAGAATGGTATCGAAAAAGAGAGAATATCCAGTGAGTGGCAGTTGTGTGGAGGAAAATGCCTTGTGATGTCAGAGGTCAGAGGAGAATGGGCAGACTGGTTGGAGTTGATAGAAAGGCAACAGTAACACAAATAACCAATTGTTACATCCAAGGTATGCAGAATACCATCTCTGAATGCACAACACATCGAACCTTGAAGCAGATGGGCTTCAGCAGCAGAAGACCACACCGGGTGCCACTTCTGTCAGCTAAGAACAGGAAACTGAGGCTACAATTCGCACAAACTCACCAAAATTGGACAATAGAAGATTGAAAAAACTTTGTCTGATCTCATGAGTCAGCATTCAGATGGTAGGGTCTGAACTCGATGTAAACAACATGAAAGTATGGATCCATCCTTCCTTGTATCAACGGTTCTGGCTAGTGGTGGTGTAATGGTGTGGGGGATATTTTCTTGGCACACTTTGGGCCCCTTAGTACCAATTGAGCATTGTTTAAATGCCACGGCCTACCTGAGTATTGTTGCTGACCATGTCCATCCCTTTATGACTACAGTGTCCCCATCTTCTGATGGCTCCTTCCAGCAGGATAATGCACCATGTCACAAAGATCCAATCATCTCACCACTGGTTTCTTGAAAATGACAATAAGTTCACTGTACTCCAATTGCCCATAACTAAGCTCCAGGGGGGAGCGAAACGCGTTGGGGCGTGGCCTGGCGGGAGCCCAGGCTGAGGTTGTCATTTCACCACTGAATACTTGCATGGATGTGCGGCACTGGGGATCCCTTCCTCTTCCTCTCTAGTTCACTGTACTCCAATGGCCTCCAAAGTCACCAGATCTCAATCCAATAGAGCACCTTTGCAATGTGGTGGAACGGGAGATTGGCATCATGGAGGTGCAGCCACCAAATCTACAGCAACTGCGTGATCCTATCATGTCAATATGGATTAAAATCTCTGAGGAACGTTTCCAACACCTTGTTGAATCTATGCCACGAAGAATGAAGGCAGTTCTGAAGGCAAAAACGGGGGTCCAACCCGGTACCAGCAAGGTGTACCTAATAAAGTGGCTGGTGAGTGTATCTAGATAAGGTCAATGGCACTGGAAAGGTTAGCTTATACCCTAATGGCTCAAAAAAAAAATAAGTCCATAAGCAAGAAGTTCATAAGCAAGAAGTCCCTAAAGTCCATATACTGTAAAAAGTGACTATGCAACATCAGTGGCCCAAGCACAGAATGAAGCAATAACTCTGTGAGAAAACAAAAAGGAACACTGGAGTATTCCCCAGTGCTAGACCTCGTGGATCATGCCCCCAGAATCCTGGACTGTTGGGGGAGGGGGTTGTGGTGGTGGGCTCCCCTAACCTCATGGATTTTTTACAATAGTTATATAACCCCTGGTCCCTGCTTTCATAATCCTTGAACTTTTTGAGAAGTAAGATGCATTTGACTGTTCCCAAAGGGTGACACCACTCTTTGTCCATCCAATGTTTACCCACCAGGGTCTCCGATTCAACTAACAAAATGGCCGCCTTTGGAACAGCAACCTTAAAAGGGCTTACATTTTCAAAGGCTTGACACGTTTTATGCTATTTTCAAACCATACCAGGATGATAAATAAGCAGACTGTTGATTAGATTGGGTATGCTGGTAGTATAACATCAACAATAAACTCAACATGTACAGACCCAAAAGAATAAAAGGGAGAGAGGGAGCCAATGTGAGGCTGGAGGAGGGGGTTGGGTTGGCTCAGTGACAATGTATTTCAGGATGTAGTAGATGGAAGTAGATAAGGCCTATATGATGCAGGCAACAACATGCATTGACTGCTGAACCCTCAGTGACCCATTTGGGCTTCCTTGTACATAAAATTCCTTAAAAGCAGGATCATTTTACCATGAAGGAGAGAAAAGGGTTTCAGGAATGTATGATAATGTTGTGTTGACTGGAAATTTTCAGTCAAAAGTCACGAGAGGTTTGAGAAACAAATGTATTCATGGCACAGACTTGACAGTAGACATCGGTCATCTTAATGAATGGAAGAAGCATGGACTTGACGTATATCCCAAGCCAACACTGATTTTTTTCCATTTTGAATAGACTAAGAAAAACAATTTCACTTCACTTTCTTTTGAAGAGGTGCAACTTGAAGTGGAAGGAAACCTCAAATGTAAGGAGAGACCATTGTCATTGGATTAGCATAGATGCCAACTGTCCCAAAATGAGTTCATAACCAGCCAGGCAAGCCCTCATACTACGTAGCTGATGGTATCCCTATGGTTGGCCATACAATCTCTGAATAAACTCCTTTGGATTTACCAAAACTATATTGGGGTCTACCTTGACATACATGCCAACTGTATCCGAATTACCGGTAAAGGCCTTAAGGCTAGCCTTACACATTACAATCTTATTGTACAATTTCTGTACAAACTCCTTTGGATCTACCAAAACTATACTGGAGTCTACCTTGACATACACCTTAACTGTCCCTGATCTACTGGGAAAGTCCCATATCTCTGTGCTGGATTCAATTCATGACCAGCCAGGCAAGCCCTCACACTACATAGCTGATAGTGTCACTAAGGCTGGCCATATGTATTACAATCTTATTGTAGGATCTCAGCACAAACTCCTTTGGATCTGCCAAAACTATATTGGGTTCTACCATAACATACATGCCAACTGTACCCGAATTACCGATAAGGTCCTTAAGGCTGGCCTTACACATTACAATCTTAATATAGGATCTCTGCACAAACTCCTTTGGATCTGCGAAAACTATATTGGGGTCTACCTTGACATACATGCCACCTGCACCCGAATTACTGGTAAAGTCCTTAAGGCTAGCCTTACACATTACAATCTTATTGTACAATCTCTGCACAAACTCCTTTGGATCTGGCAAAACTATATTGGGGTCTACCATGACATACATGCCAACTGTAACCGAATTACCGATAAGGTCCTTAAGGCTGGCCTTACACATTACAATCTTATTGTACGATCTCTGCACAAACTCCATTAAATCTATGAAAACTATATTGGGGTCTACCTTGACATACATGCCACCTGCACCCAAATTACTGGTAAAGTCCTTAAGGCTAGCCTTACACATTACAATCTTATTGTACGATCTCTGAACAAACTCCTTTGGATCTACCGAAACTATATTGGAGTCTACCTTGACATACATGCCAACTGTACCAGAATTACCAGTAAAGTACTTAAGGCTGGCCTTACACATTACAATCTTATTTTACGATCTCTGGATAAACTCCTTTGGATCTACCAAAACTCTATTGGAGTCTACCTTGACATACATGCCACCTGTACCCGAATTACCAGTCCAGTAAGGTTTCTTAAGGTTAGACTTACAAATAACAATCTTAGTGTACGATCTCTGCACGAACTCCTTTGGATCTACCAAAGCTATGTTGGAATCTACCTTGACATACATTCCCACTGCCCCTTTTTTACCAGGAAAGTCCCATATCTCTGTTCTGGATTGAATTCATGGCGCTGCCAGGCAAGCCCTCACACGACATAGCTGATGGTATCACTAAGGCAGGCCTTACATATTACAACCTTATTGTAGGATCTTTGCACAAACTCTTTTGTATCTACTAAAACTATATTGGCGTCTACCTTAACATACATGCTAACTCTCGATTTGCCGGGGCAGTCCTGCATCTCTTTCCTGGATTCAATTCATGAACAGCCAGGTAAGCCCTCATATCTATTTAGCTTACTCAGGCATACTCATACTTTAAAAGCCAATAGAATTATCCGGTTTTTTTTGTGCAGCCACTGGGCTGAACGAAAATAAACTAAACTGGTTCCCCCATTGACACATTAAAGGGTGATTGGGGAATTTCGCTCACTGAGCTATTGAGCTGGGAAAATCTGACTGGACGGTTGTACAGAGGTCAGTCTGTAGATCGACTTCTGTGCAACCACAGCCCATACATGGATCAAACTTCATTTCAGGCCACATTTTGATCCATGAATAGAAGGCATTAAAGCAGTAGTAAACTCAAGAATAAAGAAGAATAGCCTGCAAGGCAAGCATACTAGCACATTATGAAATACTTACCTTTATAACAAAGTTCTCCAGTGGTGCGCTGTCACTGCTGACAGGGCTTCCATCTTCCCCGGTCATCCTTTCTGGGTTTGCAGGCTCCAGCTGTTAGGAGTGGCCAGAGTCACGAGGACGTGACACCCGCGCATGTGCATGGGAGCCCTCGGCTACAGCACAGAGCTTTGAAGGAGCGCATGCGCCGGTGACCTCACCAGCTGCATCCAGTGTGAATATCTCCTAAATACTGCAGGTATAGGAGGTCTTCACTGTATCTACAGGTAAGCCTTATAATAGGCTTACCTGTAGGTGCAAGATCAAAAAATGTATTTACTACCCCTTTAACATACATTCCAACTGTCCCAATATGCCAGGAAAGTCCTACATCTCTGTCTCTTGGCAATTACAACCAGAGATAAGCAAACTTCTGAAACGTTCAATCAGTTGTGGTTTGGCTGAACTTTCTAAAAATGTATTCAATTCAGAAATTTGTAATTTCAGGTCCCTTTAAAGTCAATGGAAATCTGAACCAGGCTTAAAAAAGGGTGTATTAAAGCAACAATTGGCACAAATTTGAGCAGAATGGTTTGGGAAGATTGGGACAGCCCGAGGAGATGAATGGGCCAAAAAAAAAATAGCCTGACCCACTTCCTTAACCTCTTCCCGCTCAGCCCTGACATCCCTGGGTCTTTACGCCTGTGGGGGTGGGAAGGACTGCTTGATCATGTGACCACTGTCATTGGCTGATCATTATTAGGGACTAGGAGCTAAGTTTGACAACTTGGCCACTGTGGTGGGAGTGCGAAAGTGACTGTTCTTTCAGCACAGAAACCTTGTCTGCCCAATGACGCAGATGTGCTGCATGTAGGCGTTAAAGTCCACTCTCTTTGTTGCCACACTGATGCTGTTACGTGGGCGGCAGGAGGTTAAAAAATCGTACCAGAGATAATAACATAGAATGGTGGGACTTGGTGGGATTGAGGGGGACCTCAAGCTAAAGGCAACATCAGATACAAGACAGAACCACCCAATGGAGCAGCTTTTGGTCCCCTTTTCCCAGAAAACTTTCGGGAATTCAAACTGTCGAAACTTAACACTGAAATTCAAATACATGAGCTTCGGTGGAGTCCAACATCATCCTAATTTTGGGATGGGCTCTAGGCGTCTCTGCCATTTCTTGCTAGGCACATTTGACTGACAATAGCCATCAGCCATGCAGTCATGAGGTTGCTCTTGAACCCGTCAAGCTAGACAATACAGGAATGTTCTCTGTTGACAGATCACTTTACAAATGAATTTCTGGGTCGATGATATCTTCAAGCCCACTGGGCATTTCCTCCTATAAGGAGGCTTCGAAAATTGCAACTCTATATCTCCCGAAAGGGAAGAAGACAAATCTCTAATTTTGGACAATTTTTCTACTCGTAGGAAATTTGCACTTTAAAATTTTGTCAAGCATGATTCAGCTGATGAAAGATCGTATTTTTGAAGATGGATTCCAGGCATGCAGCTACATACCAAGGTGAAATACACTTGTGGGAGCTTTCGTACCTGCCGAAGTATTTGTAATGCTGTCCAGCCACTCTTGGAATTCACACATCCCTAGCACACTGTATAGCAGTGATGGTCAACTTACTAGATATAGGAGGCGGGGGAGGGGGTCAGCTGCAGACTACAGGGTATGGTCAGAGACTGCAGATATACTACAGGAGATGGTCAGAGACTGCAAACATACTACAGGAGATAGTTAGAGACTGCAGACATACTACAGGAGACGGTCAGAGAATGCAGACATACTACAGGAGATGGTCAGAGACTGTCAGACATACTACAGAAGATGGTCAGAGACTGCAGACATTATATACAGTCAGGTCCATAAATATTGGGACTTCAACACAATTCTAATCTTTTTGGCTCTATACACCACGACAATGGATTTGAAATAAAACAAACAAGATGTGCTTTAACTGCAGACTTTCAGCTTTAATTTGAGGGTATTTACATTCAAATCAGGTGAACAGTGTAGGAATTACAAACAGTTTGTATATGTGCCTCCCACTTTTTAAGGGACCAAAAGTAATGGGACAGATTAACAAACATCCATCAAACTTTCACTTTTTAATACTTGGTTGCAAATCCTTTGCAGTCAATTACAGCCTGAAGTCTGGAACGCATAGACATCACCAGACGCTGGGTTTCATCCCCGGTGATGCTCTGCCAGGCTTCTACTGCAACTGTCTTCAGTTCCTGCTTGTTCTTGGGGCATTTTCCCTTCAGTTTTGTCTTCAGTAAGTCAAATGCATGCTCAATTGGATTCAGGTCAGGTGATTGACTTGGCCATTGCATAACATTCCACTTTTTTCCCTTAAAAAAACTCTTTGGTTTCTTTCGCAGTATGCTTCGGGTCAGTGTCCATCTGCACTGTGAAGCGCCGTCTAATGAGTTCTGAAGCATTTTGCTGAGTATGAGCAGATAATATTGCCCGAAACACTTCAGAATTCATCCTGCTGCTTTTGTCAGCAGTCACATCATCAATAAATACAAGAGAACCAGTTCCATTGGCAGCCATACATGCCCACGCCATGACACTACCACCACCATGCTTCACTGATGAGGTGGTATGCTTTGGATCATGAGCAGTTCCTTTCCTTCTCCATACTCTTCTCTTCTCATCACTCTGGTACAAGTTGATCTTGGTCTCATCTGTCCATAGGATGTTGTTCGAGAATGGTGAAGGCTTTTTTTAGATGTTGTTTGGCAAACTCTAATCTGGCCTTCCTGTTTTTGAGGCTCAACAATGGTTTACATCTTGTGGTGAACCCTCTGTATTCACTCTGGTGAAGTCTTCTCTTGATTGTTGACTTTGACACACATGCACCTACCTCCTGGAGAGTGTTCTTGATCTGGCCAACTGTTGTGAAGGGTGTTTTCTTCACCAGGGAAAGAATTCTTCAGTCATCCACCACAGTTGTTTTCCGTGGTCTTCCGGGTCTTTTGGTGTTGCTGAGCTCATCGATGCGTTCTTTCTTTTTAAGGATGTTCCAAACAGTTGATTTGGCCACACCTAATATTTTTGCTATCTCTCTGATGGGTTTGTTTTGTTTTTTTCAGCTTAATGATGGCTTGCTTCACTGATAGTGACAGCTCTTTGGATCTCATATTGAGAGTTGACAGCAACAGATTCCAAATGCAAATAGCACACTTGAAATGAACTCTGGACCTTTTATCTGCTCCTTGTAAATGGGATAATGAGGGAATAACGCACACTTGGCCAAGGAACAGCTGAGCAGCCAATTGTCCCATTACTGTTGGTCCCTTAAAAAGTGGGAGGCACATATACAAACTGTTGTAATTCCTACACCGTTCACCTGATTTGGATGTAAATACCCTCAAATTAAAGCTGAAAGTCTGCAGTTAAAGCACATCTTGTTCGTTTCATTTCAAATCCATTGTGGTGGTGTATAGAGCCAAAAAGATTAGAATTGTGTTGATGTCCCAATATTTATGGACCTGACTGTAGAAGATGTTCTGAGATTGAAGACATACGTCAGGAGACAGTCAGAGATGGATTATACACTAGAGGTGTTGATTGGAGACGGAAGACATGCTGCAGGAAACTGTTAGAGACTGTTACATGAGGCTGCTATATAACATTGCCATTACAGCCTCTTTACAAATCAATGCTGCACAGTAAAGCGGGAGTCCATCTAAAAAAAAAAATATTAAAAGCCAGCAGCTACAAATACTGCAGCTGCTGAATTTTAATAAATGGACACTTAACTGTCCCGGGGTCCAGTGATGTCGGCAGCCGAAGCCGATCAATCGCTCGGGTCTGGGCAGCCGCCGCCGCCATCCTCGGTGAGAGAATCAGGAAGTGAAGTGTTGCGGCTTCACTTCCCGGTTCCCTACTGCGCATGCGCGAGTCGCGCTGTGCGTCCTAACTGGTCCCCGCTATCTCCTGGGGTCTGTGTGTTTCCCAGGAGACAGCGCGGGGGGGAGGGGGGGTGCAGAAAGGGGCGTGACTCCGGCGGGAGTCTATGCCAGGAAGTGGGTGCAAATACCTGTAGACAGGTATCCGCACCCCCCTCCATCCTGAAAGGTGCCAATTGTGGCACCGGAGGGGGGGGAGGAATCAGATGAGCGGAAGTTCCACTTTTGGGTAACAGTAAGTTACAAAGGAATGCATTGAGTTGTTGGCCCTCAGATGAGTTAAGCAATAGTGCTTGGTCAAAAAGTTTCCACTCCTGCCAATATCCAGTTCCCTTGACAGTGTCTGGAGTTTTAGATGTGTGAAAATAATAGTTTTATGACATGAAGCTGTTACAAGGTTAGAGTCAGGTTGAAACAGTCATATGTTCGTTGAGTTCAGCCAAAGAAAAACACTTGTATATTCCGAACCCTAAACCCACTGTGGATCCAGAGAACAATAAAAAAAACACTTATAAAGATTGCTCCAGTTTGCTCCAAACTCCTTTTGGATCCCCTAAGGCAATTGTATACTCCCTGTATCAATGTTCTTATAAATATTAATAGCGGGTTATATTTTGTGTACGCAGAAACACACCCAGCTGCTTGATTTTGAGTCAACTAGAATCAGTTCCTGGGAAAAACTGAGTCACATTTACACAGCTCTTACAGTAAAGATTCCTTTCTGCATGCCAAATTTAAACCTGTGTCTTTAGCGATTATTATAAAATGAAGTGGTGCTCAGACTATGCACACTAAAATATTTGTATATTCTGAACAAGCAATAAAAGCACTTCAAGGAATTCCACATATTATTACATACTTTTGTATTGGTCCAGCTTGGACCAATATACTGTAACTATGCATAGACCATACCTGTG
This sequence comes from Lithobates clamitans, assembly GCA_037952925.1. Classification (NCBI taxonomy): domain Eukaryota; kingdom Metazoa; phylum Chordata; class Amphibia; order Anura; family Ranidae; genus Lithobates; species Lithobates clamitans. Next base: position 94,412 of record JBBGZY010000791.1, read on the forward strand.
GGACCTGTTTAGAAGCTGGAAACCACAGTAGCATGCACCACTACTACAGTGGTCTCACTAGCTTCTGGGTCCCATGCCGAGAAGATGCCCTGCTGCATTCTGAACCCAGGAGCTTGACCACTGGGCACATGTGCCATTCAGTAAATGCGTTGCATTTTTTCAATGAATGTAAATCATTCTCTGATTGGATGAGGGGGGGGGAGTGTCACCATCCCGCCTAGTCTTTTTTAAACCGCTCTCATTCACCCCTGTAGCTATAGGCATTGTGAAGACATTAATCTTCAAAGTTCACACCAGTGGCAATTAAATCTTATACCCACCCTTTTTACTTTCTATGGAGAGCTGAAACTTGGCAGCCTGCCAGACATCTAAAGTGGTGGAGGAACTCAAGAAGCCTGCACAGAGCTCTGATCTCAACCCTACTGAACACCTTTGGGATAAATAAGAGCACAGATTGCAAGCCAGGTCTTCTCATTCAACATCAGTAGCTGACCTTATAAATGGTGGCCAGCTCCAATAAGACAGTTTGACCAGTTTGGTGCGGAGGAACTCAAGTGTCCTGCACAGAGTCCTAACCTCAACCCTTCTGAACACCTTTGTGATGACTTGGAACCCCATTTATGAGGCAGGTGTTCTTCTCCAACATCAGTACCTGACCTCACAAATGCTCTTTTGGCCTCAACCTTTCTGAACACCTTTGTGATGACTTGGAACCCCATTTATGAGTCAGGTGTTCTTCTCCAACACCAGTACCTGACCTCACAAATGTTCTTTTGGCAGATTGGTCAAAAATTCCCCCTGACACTCTGCACAATCTTGTGGTAAGCCTTCCAAGAAGAGTGAGGGCTGTTACATTCACCTGTGTAGCTATAGGCATTGTGAAGAAATTCATCTTCAAAATTCACAACAGTGGCAATGAAATCTTATCTCCTCTTTACTTTCTTTGGAGAGTTGAAACTTGGCAGCTTGCCAGATGTTTACTGTAAACACATAGCAGGTGTTTCTACGTCGATAGAAACCAGCTGAAACCCAACTTTAGTGTTTTTGTGATTTGGAGAATGAAAGACTTTTGCCGTATTATGCTGTATTATTTATCTGGCCAGTTTGTATGCACATGGCATTTGGTGGATATTAACTGCAGGGACATGAAAGAACTACACTTTAGTGGGGCTCTTCCTTCATTTTTGCACAGGGAAGCATTAAAAAGCAGTTTTACTTACCTTATCTCTTGCCCGTATTCTTTACTTCCAGCTGACACTCTGGGTTGTGGATTGGCCCTTGGTGTCCTCACTTACACTGCAAGACTAATGGTCTTTCATTGTATATGATGACCTCATTGCTGAATCTGCCAGATGGAGCCCCGGAAAGAAGGGACCAGCTGCATTAAAGGAGGAGACTGCGGGAGTGAGAGATACGGTAAGTAAGTGTGCTTTTTACTGTTACCCTAGGCGAAACCCAGCATTTAGCCTATATAGGAGGAAGTCCCTCTATAAGAATAGTTTTTTCCATTTTTCTGGAGTTCAGCTTTGATACTATATTGCCAAAGGTTTCTAGACACCTGGCCATATGCTCATAGGATTAGACCCCCCTGTCTTCCCCCAAATAATTGGCTTCAGGTGTGAAGGTTACTCTTAATGCTACAATATAAAAAGACTGCTTAGACAACAGTAGGCTGCATATGATGGGCCCAGAGGCTGCATATGATGGGCACAGAAGCTGCATATGATGGGCACAGGCTGCATATGATGGGCATAGAGGCTGCATATGATGGGCACAGAGGCTGCATATGATGGGCATAGGCAGCATATGACGAGCACATGCTGGATATGATGGGCACAGAAGCTGGAAATTATGGGCACAGGCTGCATATTATGGGCACAGAAGCTGTATGATGGGCACAGGCTGAATATGATTGGCACGGAGGCTGTATATGATGGGCCCAGAGGCTGCATATGATGGCACAGAAGCTGTATATGATGGGCACAGGCTGCATATGATATGCACAGAGGCTGCATATGATGGGCACAGAGGCTGCATATGATGGGCACAGAGGCTGCATAAGATGGGCACAGGATGCATATGATGGGCACAGAGGCTGCATATGATGGGCCCAGAGGCTGCATATGATGGGCACAGAAGCTGCATATGATGGGCACAGGCTGCATATGATGGGCACAGAGGCTGCATATGATGGGCACAGAGGCTGCATTTGATGGGCACAGAGGCTGTATAAGATGGGCACAGGCTGCATATGATGGGCACAGAGGCTGCATATGTTGGGCACAGGCTGCATAAGATGGGCACAGGCTGAATATAATGGGCACAGGCTGCGTATGATGTGCAGAAGCTGCATATGATGGGCACAGGCTGCATATTACGGGCACAGACTGCATAAGATGGGCACAGAGGCTGCATATAATGGGCGCAGGCTGCATATGATGGGCACATAGGCTGCAATTGATGGCACAGTGGCTGCATTTTATGGGGCACAGTGACTGCATATGATGGGCACAGTGAGGCTGAAATTGATTTTTTTTCAGAATTTTTCAGTTTGCTTGCATCCCCCCAAAAATTTTGAGCACCAGTCGCCACTGCTTCCAACCTTGTGACATTAGTTTGGAGATGGGCAGACCCTTTTGCATTCCAGTATGACTGTGTTCCTGTGCAAAAAGCCAGCTCCATAAGGACAATTATTTGACCAGTTTGGTGTGGAGGAACTCAAGTATCCTGCACAGATCCCTGACCTCAACTCTACTGAACACAGCTGGAATGAATTGGAACACAGATTGCAAGCCAAGTCTTCTCATCCAATACCAGTAGCTGACCTCATAAATGGTGGCCAGCTCTATAAAGACATGGTTTGACCAGTTTGGTGTGGGGGAACTCAACTGTCCTGCACAGATTCCTGACCTCAACTCTACTGAACATAGTTGGGATAAATTGGAACATAGATTGCAAACCAAATCTTCTTATCCAACATCAGTAGCTGACCTCATAAATGGTGGCCAGTTCCATAAAGACATGGTTTGACCAGTTTGGTGCAGAGGAACTCGTGTCCTGCAAACAGGCCTGACCTCAACCTTACTGATTACCATTGGGATGAACTGGAACCCCATTAATGAGTCAGGTCTTCTCCTCCAACATCAGTACCTGACCTCACCAATGTTCTTTTAGCCGATTGGTCACAAATTCCCACAGACACACTCAAAAAGCCTTCCAAGAAGCGTGGGGGCTGTTATATCTACAAAGGGGGTCCAATTCTATGTTTTTTTCCCATAGTTTTGGAATGGGATGTCCAACAAGCTTCATATAAGTGTGAGGGTCAGATGCCCACATATAGTTACATAGTAGGTTAGGTTGAAAAAAGACACAAGTCCATCAAGTCCAACCTATGTTGGACTAATATTTGAACATATAATAGAAACGAAGGTTTCAAGGTTTGAAATGCACTGTTCTTTCCTATGCCGTCTTGGTATTACATATGAAGGGACAGCCTATTGCGTTGTTGGCTTTTTGGAGAATGATCACCACCTGGTGGCAGATCTGTAAAGTGCATGTTTAAATGTTCACTGCCAGCTCACCATGAGCTCTGGCACGATTGGTGATTGCCACATATGTCGGCATCCTGACCTGCATAGACAGAAACTGGGTTTACCGGTTTATCTGCGGCTCTGTGCCATCTTTTCTTCTCTTTCAGAACATCATAGCAGGCTTGGCAGCTCGCCTCTTTAATGAATTATTATTATTATTATTATCATTATCATCATGTATGTATATAATATTTGCTCATACTTATCCGCACACTTACAGGATTAGAAGGCCGGGCAGAGGGCCAGATGTTTGGAAACAAAATGCTAGGTGAATGTTTAAAAGGCATACTCCAGACAAAATGGTTTCTTAGCTTTAAGTACAATAAGGGTGTTTATAACTTATTGATAGATATCAAACACAACAGACAGTGAGGCCAGTTCTCTCTACTTTCTGCTTATTTCACAGGATTCATACAAAAAAGGTAATGCGTAAAAGTGTCCCCAATCCATATTTTTTATAGCACTCGGGAGCTGCTAGAACTTAGGTGCCCTCCTAGCCTTTCTATTGGTGACCTGGCCTACAGCTGCCTCAAAACACTCACAATCCACAATTTATAAGGTTAGGTACTGTTGATGGATGAGAAGACCTAGCACTCAATCTGTGTTCAGCTCATCCCAAAGTTGTTCAGTAGGGTTGAGGTTAGGGCCACTTAATTTCCTCCACAACATCTGGTCAAGCCATATCCTTATGGAGCTGGCTTTGTGCACAGGTGTACAGTCATACTTCTAATTTACCCTGGCCAATTACTGAGGGGTTTATGCATTTAATGTGAGATGGGAAAGGAGATACATTTTTGGGGAGACATTCTAGAGGGGCTTTGCCTGGGGATAATGTGGGGGAGCACATTCAGAAGAGTTCTGCTCAGTCCAATGCTGGTCTCGGCCAAAGGTCCACTACTAGTCTGTGAGAGGGGCTGAAGATATTTCAAGGTAGCCTCTGGTCTTCTCAGTTCACAACAGGCAGTGAGGTCAATGCTCTCTACTTTCTGCCTATTTTACAGGATTCATTCAGAAAAGGAAATGAGGAAAAGTGTCCTCAATCCATGTTTTTTTTAGCACTTGGGAGCTGCTAGAATTTAGGCGCCCTCCTAGCCTTTCCACTGGTGGTCTGGCCCACAGTTGCCCCAAGACACTCATGATCCACCAGTGGCAACCAAAAATCAGATGTCCATTTCATCCACCTTCTTTTTCAAACTATTATTGCTTCAGTGTCCAAGGGAGAGAATGATAGGGCCACCCAAAACCAGAGACAAAAGTCCCTCCCCTCAAATCTTTGCTTATGCCACAGGCACATAACTAAGAAGACCAGAAGCTACCTTAAAATATCTTCAGCCTGTCTCACAGACTAGTAGTGGACCTTTGGCCGAGACCAGCAATGGATTGAGCAGAACTTTTCTGAATGTGCTCCCTGACATTCTCCCCAGGCAAAGCCCCTCTAGAAGGTCTCCCCAAAAATGTATCCCCTTCCCCATTTCACATCAAACGCATAAACCTCTCATTGATCGGCCAGCGTGAAATAAAAGTATGTCTGTGCACTTGTGCACAAAGTCAGCTCCATAAGGACATGGTTTGACCAGATGTTATGGAGGAACTCAAGTGGCTCTGACTTCAACTCTACTGAACACCTTTGGGATGAATTGAATACAGATTGAGTGCCAAGTCTTCTCATCCAACATCAGTATCTGACCTTATAAATGGTGGCCAACTCCATGAAGACATGTCTTGATGAGTTTGGTGTGGAGGAACTCAAGTGGACTCCATAGAGCCCTGACCTCAACCCTACTGAACACATTCATACCGAAAAGACAATAAGGAAAAGTGTCCTGACTCCATTGCAGTTGCTAGAATTTATGGGCCTTCCTAGCCTTTCCATCTTTGATTTGGCCTACAGCTGCCCCAAAACACTCACGATACACAAGCAGCAACCAAAAGCCAGATATTCATTCCATTCACCTTCTTCTTCAAAGTATTATAGCTTCAGCGTCAATGGGAGAAAAGGATGGGGTAAAGCATACCAAAAAATAGCAACAAAAGTTCCTTGCTACAAATCTTTGCCTATGCCACAGACGTAAAACTGGGTAGACCAGATGGGTAGACAAGATGGACAGCTACCTTGAAATATCTTTGGTCCCTCTCACAGTAGAAGTAGAAGTGGACCTTTAATTCGAGACTGGCAATGAACTGAGCAGAACTCTGCTGAATGTTCTCCCCCTTTGTAGACTAATACCTGTTTTCTCGGATGCTGGCATAGGCCAACTTACATTCCTTGAGCCTTTGGCTTTGGAGTAGGCCTGGGAGGCTATGGCTGGATCCCTCACACACATACACATTCTCCCCTGGCAAAGCCCCTCTAGAAGGTTTTTCCAAAAATGTTCCAACCTCCCCATCTCACATCAAAGGCATTACCCCTCAGTGATTGGCCAGGGTAAAATAAATATTCATAACATTGTAACTTCTTGCTGTACCTACTGGAGAATAGTGATGAACATTTGCTGGCTCTGTGTTCAAATTCTGCTGATTCGGAGGTTCAGCAAACGGCCAAACTAAATTGGTGTTCTGCCGAATTGAATCTCCAGTGACAGTGGGAAGTGATACTTTTAGCAATGGTATTACAACCATTGCTAATTGAGATAGCTTTCCTTCTGGCTGGTTGTTAGGAAGCCTCTAGGGTAAGGATTTGTAAATAAAAAAAAAAAAATGGTGGGGTCACTCCCAATATTCATACCAAACCCTGATCCAAGCATGCAGCCTGGCTGGACGGAAAAGTATGGGGCGAGTATGTGCCCACTGTTGCTCCTGAACCATACCAGGCCATACGCCCTCAACATGGGAGGTACTTTGCAAGGGGGTACCTCCCTGGCAAAGCACCTTGTCCCTATTGGGGTCACCCCCAATATTCATACCAAACCCTGATCCAAGCATGCAGCCTAGCTGGACGGGAAAGGATGGGGCGAGTATGTGCCCACCGTTGCTCCTGAACCATACCAGGTCATATGCCCTCAACATGGGAGGTACTTTGCAAGGGGGTACCTCCCTGGCAAAGCACCATGCTGAGGAGAACAAGGGCCTCTTTCCCACAACCTTGGCCTGGTGGTAGTGGGGGTCTGCGAGAAGGGGGCTTTTTAGGAAGCCCTGAACATACCTGGGTTCAGCTCATGTTTACTGGAGAACACTCAACAGTAGCAGGCAGAAGCAAATAATGTCCTGGGCTTTGGGAAAACCCAACCAACCACGACAACAATAACATTTAGAGCTTCAGCTGGCAACAGCCTAGCAACACTTAGGATAGGGACACCCTACAGACAGCTGTCCAACTGAAAAAGAACCTTGATGGGCATCAGCAAAACAGTAATTGAGAAAAAAAGGGGGTTCTTCCTCCAACAGAGACACGTACAACCATAAAAACACGTTAAGAAGGAGAAGAACCTCTATGAGGACTTTTACTGTCTGTGTCACCACTTGGAGATTTCCCCTCACTTTTGGAGATCTCCCCTCACTTCCTGTGCAGCCATTCTGTTTCTGCATTCCAAACAACAACCAAAAAAGCTGTTTGAGCACTGTAGACATGGCAATTGTATACCCAAATACAGGTGCACTTCACTGTGAATCATGCAACTCAGTGCTGTGGGAATACATAAACTAGTCACACCCGTTTCCTTCTGCAATACATAATTTGATGCCCAAAGGACCAGTCGCTGTCAATTGGCGGAGCCTGCGTAGCCCTATGCAAACACTGACTTTCAGAAAGTCAGCATCTGCATTGGATTTTCATAGGGGTATAACAACGGATCTTGCAGGGCCATTAAGGTAAAAGTGGCCAGCTGTTCAATTTCCATATTAGTTTGTGCTTTGAAAGCCTTAGCACAGGTTTTCTTTAAGAGTGGGTGGCCGTCAAGGTTCTAATCTTCTGCATCACATAGTTCTGCCAGTGTGGAGAGGTGTAGGCAGCTTGCAGGAGGACAGCACAGGTAGGTCCTCAGCAGTGTGAGCATGCTCAATAAATGTCCAATGAGGGGATGAACACTGAGGGCTGACAGAGGAAGCTGCAGTGAGGCAGAGGTGCCTGGATCACAAGGCTGGCTGGACAGAACTGCAAAACCTCTGGCAGGTAAAGCATCTCTCCTATCTGTATTTCAACTGTGCAGCCTTTTTGGCCTGGAGTTCCTCTTTAAGGTATCTTGCAGCATGACCGAGCTTGTGGCATTTGCAAATTTCAGCAATGTGTCTGTAATGCAGCAGAATGAGTCAGCTGTGTCTATCAGCGTGTTTGTGAGAACAGCTGAATGCAAACATTATTTGAGGAGGAAAAATACTAAGTCTGCAAAAAAAAAAAAAAGAAGCCTAGACGCTTTGCTCTATCTTTTAATAAGAAAAATAAAAATACACATTTGTTATAATGCACATTGCTAGAACACACAATGCTTTCACAGTCAGGTGTGGATGGCTGGTTCACCCTAAACTGACATTTCGGACATTTCGGGTATATATATATATATATATATATATAATTGTTCTACATTAGGATAAAATTAAAAATATTTTAAATTATTATATTTATTATATAATAATTTTATTTTGATTTCAATTATTCTAATTATTTGCATCTGTTTAATCAAGTAAAAATGAAATATTTAATACACTGTACCTATTTCACATTTACCATGCAAGCAGGGGGAGCTATAGTCAGCCGATTGCTCCCCGATGGCTCTTATTCAGGGATGTTGCCCCAAGAAGGTCAGAATGACTCAGAGGAATAACATTCCCCTCTCTGACTTTTCTAGAAGAAATGGGAAAGGAGACGGTTTACACTGTTCCACTGCGGTAATAGACGGGGCCGATTCACACTGGGCGAGGCCAATTCACACTGTTCTGCTGCGGTAATGGGCGGGGCCGGTTCACACTGTTCTGCTGCGGTAATGGGTGGGGCTGGTTTACACTGTTCTGCTGCGGTAATGGGTGGGGCTGGTTCACACTGTTCTGCTGTGGCAATGGGCGGGGCCGGTTCACACTGTTGTTCTGCTGCGGTAATGGGTGGGGCTGGTTCACACTGTTCTGCTGGGGATATAGGCAAGGCCATTTGCAGCAAGCAGGGGGAGCTACAGTCAGCCGATTGCTTCCTGATGGCTCTTATTTAGGGATATTGCCCAATGAAAAATAACATTCCCCCCTCTGATTTTTCCTGAAGAAATGGCAAAGGAGCAGGATCACACTGTTCTGCTGCGGTAATGGGCAGGGCTGGTTCACACTGTTCTGTTGTGGTAATGGGCAGGGCCGATTCACACTGTTCTGCTACGGTAATGGGCAGGGCCGATTCACAGTGTTCTGCTGCGGTAATGGGCGGGTCTGGTACACACTACTGTTCTGCTGCGGTAATGGGCGGGTCTGGTACACACTACTGTTCTGCTGCGGTAATGGGCAGGGCGATTCACAGTGTTCTGCTGCGGTAATGGGCAGGTCTGGTACACACTACTGTTCTGCTGCGGTAATGGGCAGGGCCGGTTCACAGTGTTCTGCTGCGGTAATGGGCAGTGCCGATTCACACTGTTCTGCTGCGGTAATGGGCGGGTCTGGTACACACTACTGTTCTGCTGCGATAATGGGCAGGTTCGGTTCACAGTGTTCTGCTGCGGTAATGGGCAGGTCTGGTACACACTACTGTTCTGCTGCGGTAATGGGCAGGGCCGGTTCACAGTGTTCTCCTGTGGTAATGGGCGGGTCTGGTACACACTACTGTTCTGCTGCGGTAATGGGCAGGGCCGGTTCACAGTGTTCTGCTGTGGTAATGGGCGGGGCCAGTTTACACTGTTCTACTGCGGTAATGGGCGGGCCAGTTCACACTTTTCTGCTGCGGTAATGGGCGAGGCCAGTTCACAACGTATTTGTTATAGTTATAGGCAAGGCCTGTTCACATTGTTCCGCTGCAGTAATGGGCGGGGCGGTTCACACTGTTCTGCTGTGATAATGGGTGGGGCCAGTTCACACTGTATTTGTTGTTGGTATAGGCAAGGCTGGTTTACATTGTTCTGCTTTGGTAATGGGCAGGGCCAGTTCACATTGTTTTGCTGTGGTAATGGGCGGGCCGGTTCACATTGTTCTGCTGCGGTAATGGGCGGCGCCAGTTCACACTGCTTTGCTGCGGTAATGGGTGGGCCAGTTCACACTGTTCTCCCCTCTGACCTCTCCAGAAGAATTGTGAAAGGGGATGGCTCACACTGTTCTGCTGGGGTAATGGGAGGGGCCAGTCCACACTGTTCTGCTGTGGTAATGGGCGGGGCTGGTTTACATTGTTCTGGTGCGGTAGTGGGCGGGGCCGGTTTACATTGTTCTTCTGCGGTGATGGGCGGGCCGGTTTGCATTATTTTGCTGTGGTAATGGGTGGGCCAGCGCACACTGTCCTGCTGCAGTAATGGGCAAGGCCAGTTCACACTGTCCTGCTGCAGTAATGGGCAAGGCCAGTTCACACTGTTCTGCTGCAGTAAACAGGTGAAATACCTGATTCCGAGCATCAGAGCTCAGCCAGATTTCAGAAGGCGGCAGCTTACATGTTCGGACCTTACATTTGTCCTTTTTGTTAGACAGTTGTCAGATATGGCCCAAAAGAATAGTGGTAGTGATGGGCTTTTTGAATTTTTTCCAAATAGAATGTCACCGACGTACCCTCTATTGAATCAATACTTTATTAAATAAATAAATTGTACAAGTATTTAAAAAAATAATATTCATTTATTTATATATGTGAAAAACAAAAACAAAATAGAATTGACAACAAATCACCATAGTTTCCTTTTATAATGAACCTGTGGTTTACAAATGAATGACAGAGCAAGGGGTACTTTTGTTTGCCTGATCCCACCCCCCAAGCTGCTTATACTCAACTCCCATTTATTGCATTTGGGGTAATTCCCAGTATTTCCAGATATGGGGGAGCGTGTGAACCTTTCCTCCCGTTAGACAGCGCTGCCGGAGCAGCCTATCACCACACCCAATTGCTGGTACATGGGGGGCGGGGCCTGAGTCCTGAGCCCTGTGTAAGCTCCAACCAGACTAACATTAAGCTTACACAGGGTTTCTTCTCCTTATTTTTACAGGTGAACAAAGTGATGGTGAATATAAGCAGGGATGGGGGTGGTTTGGGCAATAAAGTGAACCGCTTGTTTTCAGGATCTGCCCCTAGTTACTCAAAGTCTACCATAAAATGGATTCCTGATGGTGTCTGAAGGTAACAGAACATTAAAGCCCAACTGAACCTTCAGATTGGGGCATTAAGTCTTTCTTCAGAAAGCAGCCACAGCCTGAGTAGGAAAGCCTATCCACTGCCAGCATCTTGCAAACAAGGACCCTTGCTCTCTGTGTGGAAGCAGTGGTCTCTCTGCAATGGTCCAACTAGCCCCCTGCTGAGTTATAGCTAGAGCTCTCCAATCAGCAAGCAGCATTAGAAGTTCTGATTGCGGAGCTCTAGCCCTGTGATGGCAAGGGACAGGCTTTTCTACTCAGGCTGTGGCTGCTTTAGTCCGAAAATGACTTTGCACACCTTTGCTTTGATGTACCTGGGGTCTATTTCATTGATTTAAACTGAAAGTTCAAATGGGCTTTAACAAAGAATAATAGGAGCTAATTGCTTTCATTGGGTGGCTAAGTTGCTGACCCATGCATGTTGGAATGACACGATTGTTGCCAGTTCCAAGTAGGTGGGCACATCTCGCAGGTGCCTACAATAAATTATAGCCTCAGAAAATGGGAGTCACAGCGCTTTGTGAAGACCGGGTTTGTTTTCGTCTAGTGGTGTGGGACAGAAAGTTGGACCAGAGCTGAATCCCCAGAGGTGTCTCGATCTTCCATCCACATGTTGACATTTTCTTCCCATTGCTTTGCGTCTGCTTCAGCCGGGATCAGACAGACAAGCCATTGACAAGACGTCCCCGCCGCAGAACAATGGCGCATTGTGTCCCCTGGCCATTCTTGTCAGTTCAGAGGGGAAGTGACCGACAGGCACACAAACTGTTTACTGACTTCGCGGCAGAAGGGCACCCAGAGCACCAGACCTCGCTATCTGGGGGCAAGAGGTGTCACCTCCCGCCGGCTGACAGGACCAGGACAGGGCCAAGGCGATGGCGGAGATGGCCATGGAGGTTTGAGGGTGACCACTGCTTCATGACAATGTAAGTGGAGGTCAGGAATTGGGATCCGTCTCTGAAGGTGAGATCACCCATGCATCATAATAGATAGATAGATAGATAGATAGATAGATAGATAGATAGATAGATAGATAGATAGATAGATAGGCTCTACAATACTAACATATTCTATGCTTTAAATCATAAAATAATATGCAGCGCTCAAACCTACGACTAAAATAATATTACAAATCTGAAAGACCAAAAATAAAACAACTAAAGGGTTAATCAACCCTCCATTAATAATATCACCAACGCGAAAATACAGAGTGCAGTAAGTGAATACATAGCAAATCATGTACTAGACATAAAGGTCCTGTGATAAAAGGAAACAAGAATCCATAAAATATTGTTGAAGAAAGTGCAAAGATCAGCTGAATGATTCCACTGAAAACACACTGGAAAACCGGTGAAGATATATATTGCAATCAACCACCACCACCGACTGTGCAGAGGCTTACCGGAATGTATGGACTTAAAGGGGTATACACCACTTAAGTCATAAAGGCTTGTGGTGTTGAACACCGTATCCACGTGGATGTGACATCTACGCTCTTTAGCCTGGGCCAAGACTGAACACTCCTCATCAACGGATTCCCAATATGATGTACAGAAATATATTCCATAGGTGGAGAGAGGACCACAACGAATCTCGGCATTCCTACGGTGTAACCAAAAATTAAGAAAAGGTTCCACATAGTGTCATATCGTTGGTAAAAAGGAATTTATTTAAATGGAGTAAAAACAGAAATACACTCACCTTTCATCTGTTGATAAATGCATGCACAAGGGCGATAAGAATTGGCGCAATGGTGTTAGCAAGACTCGACCCTACGTGCCATTCTGTTTTTTGCTGAAAGTAATGGCTTTCTTCTGGCCACTCTGCCATAAAGCCCAACTCTATGGAGCGTACGGCTTATTGTCGTCCTATGTACAGATACTCCAGTCTCTGCTGTGGAACTCTGCAGCTCCTCCAGGGTTACCTTAGGTCTCAGTGCTGCCTCTCTGATTAATTCCCTCCTTGCCCAGTCCGTGAGTTTTGGTGTGCGGCCGTCTCTTGGCAGGTTTGCTGTCGTGCCATGTTCTTTCCATTTGGTTATGATAGATTTGATGGTGCTCCTAGGGATCATCAAAGATTTGGATATTTTTTTTTATAACCTAACCCTGATTTGTACTTCTCAACAACATTGTCTCTTACTTGTTTGGAGAGTTCCTTGGTCTTCATGGCAGTGTTTGGTTAGTGGTGCCTCTTGCTTAGGTGTTGCAGCCTCTGGGGCCTTTCAAAAAGGTGTGTATATGTAATGACAGATCATGTGACACTAATGCTGTGTACACACGACCAGACTTTCGACGGACTGAATCACGTCGGACTTTTCTACGGACTTTCGACGGACTTCCGTCGAATTGGACTTGTCTACACACAATCACACCAAAGTCCGACGGATTCGACCGTGATGACGTACGACCGGACTAGAATAAGGAAGTTCATAGCCAGTAGCCAATAGCTGCCCTAGCATTGTTTTTCGTCTGTCGGACAAGCATACGGACAAACTGATTTTTCGACCGGACTCCAGTCCATCGGAAAGATTTGAAACATGTTCTAAATCTAAAGTCCGTCACATTTTCAACAGAAAAGGTCCGCTGCAGGTCCGATGAGGCCCACACACGGTCGAATTGTCTGACGGATTCGTTCCCTTGGACAAGTTTGGTCGAAAAGTCCGGCCGTGTGTACACGGCATTAGATTGCACACAGGTGGACATCATTTCACTAATTACGTGACTTCTGAAGGTAATTGGTTGCACCAGAGCTTTTTATGGGCTTCACAACAAAGGGGGTGAATACATACGCACATGCCAATTATCAGTTATTTTATTTCTGAAAAATAGTTTTATGTATATATTTTTCTAATTTTACCTCACCAACTTAGACTATTGTGTTCTGATCCATCACATATAATTCAGATTAAAAAAACATTGAACTAAAGGCTGTAATGTAACAAAATAGGTAAAAAGCCAAGGGGGGGTAAATACTTTTGCAAGGCACTGTACCCGTTTAAGTCCATACATTCCGGTAAGCCTCTGCACAGTCAGTGGTGGTGGTTGATTGCAATATATATCTTCATATATCTTCGTGTGTTTTCAGTGATCTTTGCACTTTCATCAACAATATTTTATGGATTCTTGTTTCCTTTTATCACAGGACCTTTATGTCTAGTACATGATTTGCTTTGTATTCACTTACTGCACTCTGTATGTTGGTGATATTATTACTGCAGGGTTGATTAACCCTTTACTTGTTTTTTTAGTTTTGGTCATTCAGATTTGTAATATTATTTTGGTCGTAGGTCTGAGCACTCCATATTATTTTATGATTAATTGTTCACAAATTGTCCTTTTTGTGCTGGCTGCTCTGCATACCATTTTTGAGAGTCAGCACGGTATCCTTTTTTAATTAGTCTATGCTTTAAGACTTTAATTGATATTAGTATTGATAAATAGATAGATAATGGATAGATAGACAGACAGACATGATATATTATAGATAGAAAGGCTCTACAATACTAACATATTCTATGCTTTAAGACATTATTAGGTTGAATTTACCTTGCGATCGATAGATAGAAAGATAGATAGCTAGATAGATAACGGATATACAGTAAAACCTTGGTTTAAGAGTGTTTTGCAAGACAAGAAACATTTTTTAATAAATTTTGTCTTGATATACAAGTAGTGTCACAACTGAGTATAAAAGAGAAGAGAGGCGCCTCTAAGTGTAGCAATATGGTTACATTTAATGAAGGTACAACATTTAGTAACATATTGCTACACTTAGAGGCGCCTTTTGTGGGCCGAAATTCCGATCGTGTGTACGCGGCATAAGAGTTATTATGGGAAAAAGGTGTTTCCACTGGAGCTTTATCACCAAGGCTTGTTTCCATAACAATCCAAAATTTTCAAAATCCATAGGTCATCGGGACAGAAAGTGAGGTGAAATCTTCTGAACAGGGGCTCAGACAGCAAAAAACAAATGTTAGAGGGGTGTTAACCCTTCCCTATGCTATCCAAAAAGCTTAAAAATCTTTTTTTGCCTGGAGCTACACTTAAAAGAATCTACCTGTTCCAACTCACAAACAGTTTTAACTTGAGAACAAACCTACAGACCCTATCTTGTTTGCAACCCAGGGACCGCCTGTATTGATAAATGGATAGATAATGGATAGATAGACAGACAGACATGATATAGATAGAAAGGCTCTACAATACTAACATATTCTATGTTTTAAGACTTTATTAAGTTGAATTTACCTTGCGATAGATAGACAGACAGACAGACAGACAGATAGATAGATAGATAGATAGATAGATAGATAGATAGATAGATAGATAGATAGATAGATAGATAGATAGATAGATAGATAGATAGATACCGTAGATGGATAAATAATATAGCAATTGTACTACACTAATAAATACTGTTGGTAAAGCTCTTTGAAAAGATATCTAGATGGCTGGTGTCTATGGGTGAGGTAAATGTCTTGTGTGAGGTCATTGTGGAAAGTCAGTGTAAAGTCTTATGTCATTGGTAATTTCTGGACTGACTGAGTCCTTCTTGTGTCTCCCAGACAGATCACAGGCTCTTCTATCCAAAGATGAAAGGAATCGTCCTTCTTCTGCTTTTGTTGTTCTCTTCTGTCTCCATTGAAGATCCTGCGGTCTATCGCAATGCTGACCGGAATCAAGGTCTACCACATTGGGGGGGGGGGGAGGTTATGAGTTGCCGGCACAGAAAAAAGTTCCCATGATATGAGTGAAATAAAATGGGCGCTTATCCAAATTCCTGTTTTAAACAGAATGTAATTCATACAGGGTCAAAGGTTGTGTGTTTGGATACAAATCTCCTACCCACAATTCTGCCCCTTTGGTTCCATGAAACACAATCTTACTTTAGAGCTGCTGTAAGTTAATTAGAACAAGACCAAAACTTGTGGCAAATGGCAGGTGGGAGTGGCAGGCCAACTTCGTCTTCCGAAAATCAAAGTTTGCATATTGGGGCATTCAAGCAGATATTTAGATATTTTCAGTAAGCAGTGGGTATGGCAATGTAGTTCTCCTGTTTGACCAAAATATGTCCCCAATGTAAATAATCAACCTTGGCTTCTGGAGCCGCATTGGGTGACATGGTAACCCCAGTACAGAGGCACCTTGGGTTGCATAGGTTATACATGAAGACTAGAGGTTTCCTGTGCTGGTTGTCAGCATTGAGCATCATGTAGGTAGTAAGCCAGCACCACATAACTTCCCCTTTAAGGGGAAGCCATAGGAATTTTACAACTGAGAACTTCTGGATCCCTTGCTGGGCGATGCCGGGATCTTAAGACAGACCCTAGGCAGAGAATACAGTTACACTTTCCCACTCCATGTTCAACCAACCCAAGAAACCCTTTCACCTTCTTATATGTAGCCCATGCCTTCCCAAGGTGCCTTTCCAATGACAGGGCCATGGTTACAATGTCCCACATGCAGCTCTAGAAGCCAATGTTCACTGTATGCAATGGGGACAACCAAGAAAACGACACAAGTGCCATAACCTACAGCTGCATACTAAGATGTAATCAAACTTCTTTACCCCTTTTCAGATCACAGCCATGGCTCCCATTACCTCCTGGATCCCATTCACAATGTGATTCAAAGCACCAGAGGCGCCAATGTCACTCTACCTTGTATCATGAGACTTCGGCCCAGGAGCTACAAGGTGAAATGGAGCAAGATCAACCCTTTAGACCCCATGGAGAACCTCATCATCATCACCAACGGCAAGTACCACAAAAATTACGACAAGCTGAAGGGACGGGCCAGAATGAGGAGAAGCCACCGACTTGATGCCTCTCTGGTCATCACCAATGTAACGCTGGAGGATGAGGGTCGGTACAAGTGTGAGCTGGTGAACGGCCTGGAGGACCAGAGTCTGACATTGTCCCTACAGCTAGAAGGTAATTTAATACAGTATTAGAGCAAGTTTCTAATTACCGTATTTTGCACACCATAAGGCGCACCGGGACTATTTCTGTACTTGACCATACGTAAGGCGCACTGCATTATAAGGCGCATGCTAAAACATACGGTCTACAAAAAAACAAGCAAAAAAAAGCCGTGGGGGGTAAATACCCTACCCTTACCCAGGCCCGTGTATATGGGCTTCAATGAAAGCTTGCTCTAATGTCCGGTATCTGCAGAAAATGCCAAAGTAGTAAGTAAAACTTACTGTTCCCTGCAGGAATGATCAGCGGTATCACCAAAAGTAGATCGCCCAGCTCACAGGTAGGAGAAACATCGGCCACACTGCGCTGGAGATACAGTTCATGTGAAGGGACGAATGACTTCCTGGTCCGTACTGGGATAGTCAGTAGTCTCACTGATCGGGGCGCTCCGCTCACACAGTGATACACACACCAGCCGTGTAGCACTGGAGTAGGAACCCACGTGATGTGGCTCCAGGCGGAGACTCAGAGCGCATCAACAGTGTGCTAGTGCCCAGGTGTAAAAGGGGTTTGATGGATTTGTTTAGATTGTAGATCTCCTTCAAAGTGGAGTGGTTGGTTTATCGCTGATGCGTACGTCCCTGTGTCAGTGCGGGAAATGATTTTGGAACTCAGTGCACATATAAGGCGCACCGGATTGGAGGATCAGCAAACCAGAGGATCAGCAGAGCTGGGGGTTACTACTAAGTGGGGATCATTGGAGCTGGGAGTACTACTGAGTAGTGGGATCAGAAGAGCTGGGGGTACTACTGAATGGGGGATCAGCAGAGTTGGGAGTACTACTGAGTGGGGGATCAGAACAGCTGTGGGTACTACTGAATGGGGGATCAACACAGCTGGGAGTACTACTAAGTGGGGGATCAGAAGAGCTGGTGGTACTACTGAGTGGGAGATCAGCAGAGCTGGGGGTTACTACTGAGCAGAGGATCAGCAGAGCTGGAGCTTACTACTAAGATGGGGGTTACTACTGAGCAGGTTATCAGCAAAGCTGGAGGCACTACTGAGAAGGTGATCTGCTGAACGAGGGTACTAATAAGTTGGGGTTCTGCTGGGCTCCTTTAAAACAAATAGAAAATCAACACACACACACACAGGGTATTTGCCAAGCTTCATTAAAGCTTCAAAAAAGCATCACAGGAACATCAAAAACACATAAAAAAGCACGTTGAAGTGGTAGGCGCTTTAATGTGTGTTAAAGTCGAAGCAAGTGTAAATGAGCCCTTATGGGTGTGCTGCATCCCAAAGTTGTAATCACCTTTACTTGGCCTCTACCACATGTGGACCTAATATAGACCAAACAAGGTCATTATGATGGAGTGAAAGTTCTCCAAAACCAAAATTAGATTGGTAAGGTATCTAAAGGCCCATATCAAGGAGGAGCTTGGTCTCCCCCATAGCAAAATGACCGCTGAAGGTCAACCAAATCCAAGGCCAATCCAGGGTTATGTGGATCGTCAGCTTGGACCTGCCACCATATTGTAAAAGAACGTACAGGACACCTTTTATACTGTACCTACCTCATTTATATATACCTCTTCCCTGGGCCAGTTGATAACCTCCCATGGCTTCCAATACCACCTCTACGCCGATGACACCCAGATCTATCTCTCCACTGCTCAACTCACCACCTCAATCTCCTCAAGGATCTCAAACTTACTGAATGACATATTGGTATGGATGTCACACCACTTTCTCAAACTCAATCTTTCTAAAACTGAGCTTGTTATATTTCCTCCTTCCCGGTCCCCCCCTCCATGACTTTATCATTAAGATCAACAGTACAACCATTGGTCCCTCCACACATGCCAGGGTGCTGGGTGTAATCCTTGACTCTGACCTTTCCTTCAGGCCCCACATCCAATCACTGGCTAAATCCTGCCATCTTAACCTCCGCAACATCTCCAGAAATTGACCCTTCCTGACTAATAACACCACAGAGCAACTTATTCACTCCTTGATTTTTCCTGCCTTGACTACTGCAACACTCTCCTTAATGGCCTACCCTTACGCAGGCTATCCCCCCTTCAGTCTATTATGAATGCTGCTGCTAGACTAATACACCTCACTAATCGATCCGTGACTGCTGCTCCTCTCTGCCAATCCCTTCACTGGCTTCCCCTACCCCACTGTATAAAATTGAAAATGCTAACCATAACATACAAGGCCATCCACAACATCGCCCCCAGCTACATCACCAACCTCATCTGCAGATATCACCCTAATCGTCCCCTCCGCTCCTCCCAGGACTTCCTGCTCTCTAGCTCCCTTGTTACCTCCTCTCATGCTCACCTTCAGGACTTCTCCAGAGCCTCTCCCATCCTCTGGAACTCCCTACCCTGGTATATTCAATCAGCCCCTAACCTGTCCACCTTTAGGAGATCTCTGATAACTCACTTATTCAGGGAAGCCTATCCCAAAAACACCTAACAACTGTCCTCGAGCCACCCCCATCAAATCATTCCCCGCATCTATTACCTTTTGTACCACCACCCCCTCCCTTTAGAATGTAAGCTCTATGGGCAGGGTCCTCCTGTCCCTTCTGTATTGAACTGTTCTGTAATTGTGCTGTCCCCCTCTACATTGTAAAGCACAGCGTAAACTGTTGGCGCTATATAAATTGTGTATTATAATAATAATAATACTTTTTCACAGACCAGGTATTTCCTAGTTTCCAGAGTTTATTGCTAGCCATCATAAAAAAAAAAAAAATGTTGTCAGACCACTTCCCACCCGCTACGCAAGTAGCAGGTGTCAGGCAGGGTAAGTTTGATGGTCTGTAAGAGGCTAAGTGAATAAAGTAGATGGGAGGTACGTGATGTCAAATTAAGTTAATTGAACTTTCTTTCCTATGTTCTAGGAGTAGTGTTTCCGTACCAGTCCAGAGAAGGGCGCTATCACTTTAATTACATTGAAGCACGACAAGCTTGTGAGGAACAAGATGGAAGACTGGCGACTTACGCCCAACTTTATCAAGGTGAGTCTACATTGTCCACCTATGGGATTTAATGTCATAGCCAACCTGAACAAGAAATACCCAATGCCATCTCCCTCCTTATTGTCAGCTTGGACAGATGGCCTTGACTGGTGCAATGCCGGATGGCTCCTCGAGGGCGGAGTTCATTACCCAGTTATTGTCCCACGGCATCCATGTGGTGGGGACCTTCCTCCTGGAATACGAAGCTATGGCCCTAAAGATCAACTGAAGGACAAATTCGATGCCTTCTGCTTCACATCAGCTCTAAATGGTACTATGATTATTATTATAAAAACAACAGTTGCTTGTTATCATTTCCACCATAATCATCAGTGCCAACTCTAAAGGAGCTTACAGTTCCTGGCCACAGACGTATACCCTGTAGGACAAAAATTCCAAAGAAGTCATCCACACTTAGGTCTTTCATAGTATCCTACAAATAGCTTTTTTTAATAAATATATATATAGGTTGATAGTGCTCATCATGAGCCTAAACTGCTTGCTCTTCATCAGGCCCCTTGGAGTTTTTAGTGATTTTCGTGTGTTGATGTGTTGTTGTTTTTTTAATACATTTCTTTCTTTATTATGGCCTGGGTAAAAAAGTATAATTAAAAAAATATTTAGGCAAATATGAAATCTTCCTTAATCTTATTAATATTGTATATTTTGAATTCTAAATAGATGGGGGATCTCAAGACTCCTTGTTTACCAGGTGTACCTGACTATTATTAGCTGCTCTGTTGATTGTAGTTTCAATTCTAGTTAGATGGGGGATCTCAAGATTCCTTGTTTACCAGGTGTACCTGACCATTATTAGCTGTTGATTATAGTTTCAATTCTAATTAGACAGGGGATCTCAAGGCTCCTTGTTTACCACGTGTACCTGACTATTATTAGCTGCTCTGTTAAAAAAAACACCATAAATTAGTAGGACCGTGGGGTATGTGACCACTTAATAGGAACATAAATTATTTTTTTGTTTTGTTTTCTTTTTTTTATACATTTCCTTCTTTATCATGGCCTGGGTAAAAAAGTATAATTCAAAAATAATTGGGCATATATGAAGTGTTATTTAATCTTATTAATATTGTATATTTTGAAATCCAAATTAGATGAGGGATCTCAAGACTGCTTGTAGTACCTGTCTATTAGTAGCTGCTCTGCTGATTAAATTTTAAATTTTTATTTGATGGGGGAATCTCAAGATGCCTTGTTTACCAGGTGTACCTGACTATTATTAGCTGCTCTGTTGAAAAAAAAGTAAATTAGTAGAATCTTGAGGCACTTGACCACTTAATAGAAACCTAAAAAAAATGTTTTATATTGGAGCTTCCCTTAGTCAGCTTTCTATAGGTAAGACCCATAAAGCCGATGATATCTTAAATACAGCTTAAAAGTTCATATTGGAAAGTGCCACAATGCGCCAGTCCAGGATACAATTTAATAAGAAGACAAGCACAATAAAAACACTTTACTTTTTTCTTGGAGACTGAAGCAGGCCCAGGTCCAGGGCCATCTTCAACACAGGGCAAAATGGGCAGCTGCTCTGGGCCCTGTCATTGCTGCAGGGCCCAAAGCAGCTGCCCCCTGAGCCAGCACTGCCCTCAAATAGTTGATAAGTGGATTCGGGAGGGCCCAAGAAAATGTTTGCCCAGGGTCCAATTAATATTAAAGATGACCCTGAGGCTGCCTGTTTATATGTGAAATCTAAAACTCCCTCCGTATTGCCAGCATAGACGGATGGCCTTGACTTGTGCAATGCCAGATGGCTCCTCAAGGGCGGGGCTCATTACCCAATTATTGTCCTGCAGCAGGGCCTTCCTCCTAGAATACAAGCTATGGCCCCCCAAAGATCAACTGAAGGACTTAAAGTTATTCCTCAAAGATACATTTTAGTTGTGTTGTCCAGAATATACTTCCTTAATCAATACTAAGCCCTAATGAAGGGGGACCCTTTGAACTCCTGAAAAGCGTTGGCTATTTTTACTGTATATGTCTTCTGAATAAAATGTAGTTTGGGGATAATGGTAGTGTGAGTGGACAGGTGAATATACATTTTTACTGGGGGGGTATAGTTATCCTTTAAACCATATTTTACATGTGTGGCACCAGGTTTTTGGGTGCGACATGTGCTTTTTACATTTTTGTTACATTTTTAATTTGAAGAACTAAGTTCTACCCTTCATTTTACTTATACGATTTAGTGTGCTTCCTTTTTTCAGGTCGAGTTTTCTTCATCCAAGGCCCAATGAACTACACAGAAGCCCTGGACACCTGCCTGGCCCGCAAGGCCCAGATGGCCAAGGTTGGCCACTTATACGCCGCATGGAGGTTTTTTGGCTTGGACAACTGCGATGGAGGCTGGTTGGTGGATGGTAGTGTCCGCTTTCCCATCACCGATCCTCGGGAGAGGTGTGGTGGTCTCCCCGACCCGGGAGTGAGGAGCTTTGGTTTCCCTAGGCAGAAAGAACGACTTTATGGAGTGTATTGTTACGCCCCATTTTAGGGAGCGTGTGTCCACCATCGTCTTTGGGATATCTTCACGAAGAAGTCTGGACCTCAACAAAAATGGAGTCTACCAGCCAAAGCATGCAAGAGATAGGACCAAAGAAAAGGACGTGTAACTGCTTTCAGCCAGCATAGCCGGGTCGCTGACCGTACTTTCCTTTTCTACTGTTAAGCAATACAATACAACCGCCCCTAGCCTGAATAATGCAGGAGAGGCAGACCACTGATGACTTCCTTCCCCTTCTCCTTTCGAAAGCATGTTCAAACCTTTGACTGTGCACGGAGACAGAGCTTTGATTGGCTCCTAGTGTTGACCCTCCCCCAGTTAGTCTGAGAGCTGTAGTGTGGGGGGTTCCAGAACACATTCACATACTGTATGTCTATTTAACTTGAAAATTAACCCATAACGTAATTAAGTGGTGCTTTTTATAGGATACCCGGAGTTACCCTTTAATGAAGAACTCCAGCAGATAACTTAATTTTAATATTTTCTTGTTTTCCCAGTTAGAGAAAGTAAACATGGATTATATGTGTGCCAGTAAGTACTTCTTCCTTTCAGGAAATGATGATTGGCAGCATGTTGTTGCTGAGACTGTGATCCTCATCTCATCAATAAAATTAGCTGCAGCACATACAGTAGTTTCTACCTATCCCAAGCAGGCAGGGGTCGGGGTAACTAGAACTAGTGTACGTGTTGGGCCCCCCAGAGCATCATGGGACTTGATTTTCCTTCTTCTCACTACCCAGGAAGGGGCAGAGGGGGGCAGCAGTCTCATATAATGTAAGTTTGAATTACTTTGATGAGTTGTGCAGATGTGGCCTCTGAATGTACAGTAATATTCACCTATTTAGTTGCTCATCACCATCAAATGCCTTATGTGTTAGTATACCCAGTGCATACAATACTGTAACTCTACAATAGGATAAAATATTTATTAAAATATTGTCAAATATGCTAGCTGTCTATTTCTCAAACATTCGTTGGTTTTATGTCAAACACATTCGTGCATGCTACATGAATTTTGGCTGTAATTTCTCTATTAGAGCAATCCCTATTATTGTTAGCTCCATCTAGTGGCCAAAATGTGGTATATTTTCTCATTGCGGAATTTCAGAAAACTACACTGCATTTTGGCCATTGGATGGAGCTGGTGATCATAGGGATTACGCTACTGCATTGGTCTCCAAACTGCAGCTTGTGGGCTCTTTGTTAACCTTTATCTGGCCCCTGGGAGCTCTCTATTCCGTCCTAGGACACCAATGATAGGGCACTATTCCTCCCACTGATACCAATAATGGGGCACTATTCCTCCGACTGACACCAATGATGGGGCACTATTCCTCCCCCTGATTCCAATGGTGGGGCACTATTCATCCCACTGACACTAATTATGGGACACTATTCATCCCACTGACCCCAATGATGGGACACTATTCCTACCACTGACACCAATGATGGGACACTATTCATCCCACTGACACCAATGATGGGACACTATTCCTCCCACTGACACCAATGATGGGACACTATTCGTCCCACTGACACCAATGATGGGACAATATTCCTCCCACTGACACCATTGATGGGACACTATTCCTTCCACTGATACCAATGGTGAAGCAATATTCCTTTCACTGACCAATGATGGGCACTATTATTCCCACTAACACCAATGAAGGGGCACTATACTTCCCACTGATACCAATAATGGGACACTATTCCTCCCACTGATACCAATAATGGAGCACTATTCCTCACACTGATACCAATAATGGAGCACTATTCCTCACACTGATAGCAATAATGGGACACTATTCCTCCCACTGATATCAATGATGGGACACTATTTCTCCCACTGATATTAATGATGGGGCACTATTCTTCCCACTGGCACCAATGATGGGGCACTATTTCCCCCACTGACACCAATGATGGGGCACTATTCCTCCCACTAACACCAATGATGGGACATTATTTCTCCCACTGACACCAATGATGGGGCAATTCTTACTCTGCAAAGATTTTGTGCCACTTCCTATTGCATCTTCAGGACAGGAAGTGAAGGGAGATCTCCCAAGTGGACAGGGACATAGACAACACAAAATATAATACGAATGAATTTATGCTTGCAGCCATTTTTATATCTGTCTTACAGCCCTGAAGAAGAAACAGATCTGTTTTCTTGATAGCGTCCTCACGTGTGGGGTTCCCCATGCACGCAAAGACTTGCAACAGGGAACTCTGAAACATTCCTCCCTGTCTTTGTGTGTGCTCGGAAACTCCTCTGCACATGTGCAGATGCACTGCTAGGCTCTACCAGGACCCAAAAGCCAGGCTGCACTCCGTGGTTGCATCTGCGAATGCACAATAATGGTGGTGCTGGAGGTGCAAAGCGAGGACAGAGTGAGACTAATGTTCTGTTTTAAATACTGAACTATCAATAAACTGATATCACATACCAGGTTCTGGAGGCCAATGGAGAGAGGTCTTCCCTTGCAGCTAAGTTCAAGACTCCCCTGAAGGTGGAAACTGGAGGAGTCGGGCTCAAAGTAGCACAGGTTGCCTGTGAGGTTGCTTGCAGAAGGACTCTGGAATACTGCTGGAGTGCTGAGCGGTGGCTGCAGGCAGATGGCACCTGTGAGACGTGACAGGTCTGTGGTATCACATAGTCAAGAGGATAGTCAGTTCAAAGCCAGGATCCAGAGCCAGGTGGGTAACAGAGCAGACAAGGTCAGGTGAGTAGTCAAGGTTAAAAAAACACTGGAGAGCAAGAGAGGAGATCAGTAAGACAAGCTGAGGTCAAGGTCAGGAGACAGGCAGGAGACAGCCGGGTCGGTAGCGGAGAATCACGGAGAATCACGGAAACAAGGAATCGCTGGAACACAGGTAGAAACCTGAAGATCAATCAGCAACTTCAGCCATTGACTGGCTTTCTTATAAAGGCCACTGGGCATCAATCTGCGTTGGAGGTGTGCATAATTGCGTGCATGCTTGTTCTGACACACGTCCATGCGCCAGCACGCATGCCAAGGCGCACCTGTGCACGCTCCTGTGCGCCAGCACGCCAAGGTGAATCCGTGCGCGCTTCTGCGCATTCCGGCAGCCATATAAAGTACTAGCAGGAGTGCGAGGTCTTCAAGCACTCCGGATGGTGCCCTGACAACTGAGTCCAGTGCCTTGGTTACACACGTCTCAGCCAAAAATACTATGACAGGTTTTACTCTACTCTATTTCGAAATTTAAATAAAATTACTATAATTGGAGGCACCAAGGGAGAGATTTCCTCACTTACTATCTGGTAGAGATAATCTTACACAACAAAAAAAAGTAAGTAAAAAACGTACTTCAAAAATACTGTGGGGAAATTTTCCCTCATTTCCCGTCCCTAGGAGACAGGAAGTGAAGACTTTTTTTACGGTAAGTATGGGAATACTATAACCCAGTGATGGCGAACCTTGGCACCCCAGATGTTTTGGAACTACTTTTCCAATGATGCTCAACTAGACAGAAGAGTGCATGAGCATCATGGGAAATGTAGTTCCAAAACATCTGGGGTGCCAAGGTTCGCCATCACTGCTATAACCTCTCTCTTATTTATTTTTTTTTGTTTCTTTCCCTGTTGCAGATCTCATTTCCTGTCCCTAAGAGACAGGAAGTGAAGGGAAATCTCCCTACAGTAATTTTTTTTTTCATTTCCCTGTTGCAGATTTTCCTTCACTTCCTGTCTGGTAAAATGTTGTCCACAGAACATGAAGTAAGGAAAAACCTCCAAAGAGTATATATTTTTTTAACGATAAGTAGAGGAATTCTAAAACCTCTGATATTTTTTTTTTGTTTCCCTGTTGCAGATTTTCCTTCACTTCCTGTCTGGTAAAAGGTTGTCAGAACAGGAAGTGAGGGAAAACCTCCAAACAGTATTTTTTTTTTTTATATAAAGTAGGGGAATACTAGAACCACTGTCATCTTTTTTTTTTTGCTTGTTTCCCTGTTGCAAAGTTTCCTTCACTTACTGTTCCACTTGATGGACCTTTTCCCAGACAGGAAGTGAAGAAAAATCTGCAACAGGGGAAAAAAAATAAAACTAAATTATATATGTATATATATATATATACATACAAAAGTGAGTACACCCCTCACATTTTTGTAAATATTTTATTATATATTTTCATGTGACAACACTGAAGAAATGACACTTTGCTACAATGTAAAGTAGTGAGTGTACAGCTTGTATAACAGTGTAAATTTGTTGTCCCCTCAAAATAACTCAACACACAGCCATTAATGTCTAAACCGCTGGCAACAAAAGTGAGTACACCCCTAAGTGAAAATAGCCAAATTGGGCCCAATTAGCCATTTTCCCTCCCCGGTGTCATGTGACTCGTTAGTGTTACAAGGTCCCAGGTGTGAATGGGGAGCAGGTGTGTTAAATTTGGTGTTATCGCTCTCACTCTCTCATACTGGTCACTGGAAGTTCAACATGGCACCTCATGGCAAAGAACTCTCTGAGGATCTGAAAAAAAGAATTGTTGCTCTACATAAAGATGGCCTAGGCTATAAGAAGATTGCCAAGACCCTGAAACTGAGCCGCAGCACAGTGGCCAAGACCATACAGCGGTTTAACAGGACAGGTTCCACTCAGAACAGGCCTCACCATGGTCCACCAAAGAAGTTGAGTGCACGTGCTCAGCGTCATATCCAGAGGTTGTCTTTGGGAAATAGACATATGAGTGCTACCAGCATTGCTGCAGAGGTTGAAGGGGTGGGGGGTCAGCCTGTCAGTGCTCAGACCATACTCCGCACACTGGATCAAATTGGTCTGCATGGCTGTTGTCCCAGAAGGAAGCCTCTTCTAAAGATGATGCACAAGAAAGCCTGCAAACCGTTTGCTGAAGACAAGCAGACTAAGGAGATGGATTACTGGAACCATGTCCTGTGGTCTGATGAGACCAAGATAAACGTATTTGGTTCAGATGGTGTCAAGCGTGTGTGGGGGCAACCAGGTGAGGAGTACAAAGACAAGTGTGTCTTGCCTACAGTCAAGCATGTTGGTGGGAGTGCCATGGTCTGCGGCTGCATGAGTGCTCCCGGCACTGGGGAGCTACAGTTCATTGAGGGAACCATGAATGCCAACATGTACTGTGACATACTGAAGCAGAGCATGATCCGCTCCCTTCAGAGACTGGGCCGTAGGACAGTATTCCAACATGATAACGACCCCAAACATACCTCCAAGATGACCACTGCCTTGCTAAAGAAGCTGAGGGTAAAGGTAATGGACTGGCCAAGCATGTCTCCAGACCTAAACCCTATTGAGCATCTGTGGGGCATCCTCAAACGGAAGATGGAGGATCGCAAGGTCTCTAACATCCACCAGCTCCGTGATGTCACCATGGAGGAGTGGAAGAGGACTCCAGTGGCAACCTTTAAAGCTCTGGTGAACTCCATGCCCATGCGTTAAGGCAGTGCTGGAAAATAATGGTGGCCACACGAAATATCGACACTTTGGGCCCAGGTTGGACATTTTGCCTTAGGGGTGTACTCACTTTTGTTGCCAGCGGTTTAGACATTAATGGCTGTGTGTTGAGTAATTTTGAGGGGACAAAAAATTTAGACTGTTATACAAGCTGTACAATCACAACTTTACATTGTAGCAAAGTGTCATTTCTTCAGTGTTGTCACATAAAAAGATATAATAAAATATTTACAAAAATGTGAGGGGTATACTCACTTTTGTGAGATACATATATATTTACACACTATATTACCAAAAGTATTGGGACACCTGCCATTACATGCACATGAATTTTAATGCCACCACATTAGGATGGTGAGGTCAGGCACTGATGGTGGACGAGAAAGCCTGGCACGCAATCTCTGCTCTAATTCATCCCAAAGATGTTCTACCGGGTTGAGGTCAGGACTCTGTGCAAGCCAGTCAAGTTCCTCCACCCAAAACTTAATCATAGCTATGATTAAGCACTGACTACAGTGTGAAACACGTCAGCTTTCCTGCTTTGTGATGCTGTGGCATGTATTTTTATGACCATATTTAAATAAAGATCGAAGATTTCTTTTGAGTGCAGCTTTCCAGGATTTTTCGTTTACCTCTTAAGGGAACATCCACCTAATTACCAAGGACACCAGTGAGTAACTGAAGCAAGTACGTGAGCAGCATTCTCACCAACGGGGGACGGTGAAGAATCGGGAAACTTCAGTGGGTATCAAGCCAGGGACCCAGCCAGCGGAGGTGACGCTTGCAGAGCAGCCTTGTGTGTCAAGCCAGGGACCGAGCAGGCCAGTGGGGTGAAGCTTGAGTGGTATCTTGAGTGCTAAGCTAGGGACCCAGCAGAACGGCGGGGGTGAGGCTTGAGGAAGATACCACCATGAAGATTGGAGGAGCTCAAGGAATTCAGTGGCAGTGAATCAGTGGGTCTAGTGAGAGACTAGGAGCTCAGTGGGCGAAGAACTACAAGGAGTGATTGTAGTGAAAATGAAAGAACTGTTACGCTTTGTGTTAGGAACTGTTAAAGACTGTTGCCATAGGAGACAGCATTCCTGCACGTGCAGATGTAGCGTCTTGCTGGATGCCTCTCCCTGCATGGCTGTCCTCAAATTGAAGTCTCGGAGTCTGCCAATTGAACTTGCAACTACTTAAGGGTGTCCTGGCCCCAACCCTCTCTCCCCCAAAAAAGTTTGGTAAGAGAAATAAAAATCGCTTTTGCATTCCAGAAGTGTCTAGCTCCCAATGACTTTAATCACTTTGCACCCACCATGCCTCACAACCCACTACAGATGGATGTCAGCTATCTCTGGCCTTGGAGGTTCTCGTTAGACCGAAGGAGGCCTGGGACCTTGCTACATATATATATATATTTATATATGTATATATATACACACACACACGCACATATATATATATATATATATATATATATATATATATATATATATATATATATATATATATATATATAATATGTAATATGGTGCCCCATGTATTTATCCCTAGGCAGCTGCCACTGCTGCCCAACCCTTTTTTACAACACTGGCAAAAAAAATGCACCCAGCTTGCTCTGCTTTTTATATAATTGGCTTTATTTCTTTATTTTACAGGCTTATAATCATCTGTAAAAGAAATGGTTCAAGTGTCAGAAGATTTATCATGTATAATTACTAATAATGTTATTCCCATGATGCACTGCACATTAAAAAGAAAAACAAAACACAACATAGCACCTATACAAAACTGGAAGAGAACATTATACCAAGTGATGACCAAGTGCCCCTCCCTAAATAAGAGAAGGCAGACATGTTTGGGGCTGAGAAGTTATTTATAAGAAGGCAGTCTAACTATTCATCGAGGTTCAATGAATGCGTATATATAAATATGTAGCTATATATCTATATAGATATATATCTATATAGTATATATAGATATATATCTATATAGATATATATCTACACGTAACAGGCACTCATAGGTCCTCAAAAAGGAAAATGAATATAGTAATACATTTGTTTTATTAGACATGTGTTACTGATACTCTGTCTTTGTCGTTTTAGTGAAACCAGGAAAAGTCCTGACCATGGTGGACTCCTAAAGTCCTGGCTACACATCTGTCCAAGGTTTTATTAGACAAGCTTTCTCATGGCCTCATGGAAAAGGCCGGCTGTGGCCCGCCAAAACATCATTTAACTTTATTATTTTCTTCATTCTCCGTTGGAAGCCCCATGTGTGACTATTACAGTATATCCTTATTGTAGATTACTATATTCATCTGAAGAACCAAATTACCAAATCATTATCGTGGATTGAGTTGCTGGTCCATCTATACTATATTATCATATATATATATATATATATATATATATATATATATATATATATATATATATATATATATATATATATATATATATAATATATATTCTAAATTGAACCAGCAAGCAACCACTGAATGCATTTTTATGACGGGCCAACACTGAGGTACGGTTTGGGCAGCCAATTTGGAACCAGAGGTCTGAAAGAATCAACATGATCCTTTCAGTGGGTTGCAGAAACCTTACAGTGATAAGGCACAGGCAGCCGTAATGGGACAAACCTACAGGGGAGGGCAGTCAAAATATGTTATGAACAGCAGGATCATTGACCAACATATTCTAAAAGCAGCGATTTCGGATGTGGGCCAATAATAACAAATACTGAAGAGTCCTCAAATTTCAAAACCTATAAAATGTAGGATTACATACTTGGATGACCAATATTCAGGAAAATTGGTTCACTATAAGCCAAGACATCACCAAAGCAAGGTGATTCTTTCCATTTCGAGACGTGAGCAACATTCCAGTATTGATTTTAGGTCCAACTATAGCCATAGCTTTCAGTTTAGATAGCGTAAGAAGGGGTGGAAAATTCAGTCAGGTAAGTCATTTGCATAGATCAAATACCATTATTATGTTACATTGTTTGATGTTATAAGAGCTTCCCCGTTGATTCCAAAGTATTTAGCCAAATTGACAAAATGTCACCTAAATCTCCATATTATGTCTCTAAATATAGGACAGGATGTCCTACAAGCTCACATAAGTATGAAGATCAGGTATCTACAAAGGTTTTTGGTCACCTTTTTTGGTTTTTGATATGTCCTACAATCTCATATAAGTTTGAAGGTCATCTAGGATGGGATGTCCTACAAACTTATATAAGTTTGAAGGTTATCTAGAATGGGATGTCCTACAAGCTAATATTAGTATAAAGGTAATATAGGATTGGATGTTTTATAAGCTCACACAAGCATGAAGATCATGTATCTACAAAGATTTTTGGTGCAAGGCATAACCTCAGAACAACAGCAATCTATGGATGGGTTGGATCTGTGAACAGCTCTTCCTACACCTAATTCAGACTGTCCAGCTACAACCTGTAAGTATTCAGTTACACAGTGATCATTGGTGTTAAAAGGTATAAATAGGACCCCTATAGAGGTGCACTGTTGGCTGTCCACCTCTGACCACCAACTTGTAATGGGTCTAAATAGGCCATCTAACACTAATATGGGCTTCATCATCATTTTGCTAGGAGGTCCATGCGATTGCCCTTTTGCTGAAATCCATGACTGCTAACCAATAAACTAGTGGTTTCTGGCCCTTTTCATCTATGAAAATCAGTCAAGGATGCTTAGCTGCCACTTATATAGTCCTTGGCTCGTTTGAAGTCACACTAAGGATGTGGTCAAACTTGTGTGGCAAAGAGAAAGTGAGATGGGGTTCAGTGGATTGTAGCAATCATTTGAGGCCCAGCTTTAATGTCTCTAGCAATATTCACAAAAATTTTCTATCATCATTACCCAGGAACCAGTTTAAATAAGTGGTTGTATCAACAGGCACAAAGTATCACGTCTTCTTCATTGATGGACTTGCCATGGCCTTTCAGTGAAAGGTTTGAAGGTACTTGTGGTGTGGATGAGAGTGGTCTTAGTCAAATGCACATAAAACATTCCTGGTTGAACAAGGCCTGCCTTTCCTGCAGCAACAGGGCCAGGGGTAACGTCATGTCCCATTGGCTACCAGGGTAACAATTCCTAACAGAGAGGCAAGAGGAGTCCCCAAATAAGGTCACATCATTGGAGAGCTGTAGAAAAAAAAATCAGCAGTCAAGAACTCCAATAAAAAAAACTTTAATCCCATTATATACAGTATCAAGTCAAAAGAATGCATTTATAAATATTCCAAAGTTCCAGAAGGATAATTTAAGATAGGACATCATAGGGCAATGGTCTCCAAGGGGGGAGGGGGGCTTTGCTTGCCTTTATCTGGTCCTTGGGGCAATATTCCTCCCACTGATACAGGAAACTATTCTACCAACTGACAGTGGCAATGGGGAACCATTTCTCCCATTGACACCAACAATGGGGCACCATTTTTCCCATTGACACCAACTGTGGGGCACTATTATTCCCAATGATGCCAACGATAGGGCACTGTTCCTCCACCTAATACCAAATGTGATGTTTACTCCCACTCAGGCCAGGAAAGTTTCCACTTCTGCTTGCCCAGTCTGGCCTCTTAAAGTCTAATGCCCCGTACACACGGCCAGAAATTCTGCCAGCAAAAGTGAGCTTTTGGTCAGAAATTCCAACTGGGTGTATGCTCCATCGGACTTTTGCTGGCAGAATTCCAGCCAGCAAAAGATTGAGAGCAGGTTCTCTATTTTTCGGTCGGAAAAAGTACCTATCCGAAAATGCGTTTGTCTGTATGCAATTCGGATGTGCAAAAAATCACGGATGCTCGGAAACAATTTGACGCATGCTCGGGAGCATTGAACTTAATTTTCTCGGCTCGTTGTAGTGTTGTACGTCACCGCGTTCTTGACAGTCGAAAGTTTAGAGAACTTTTGTGTGACCGTGTGTATGCAAGGCAAGCTTGACCGGAATTCCGTTGGAAAAACCATCCAAGTTTTTTCTGATGGAAATTCCGCACGTGTGTATGCGGCATAAAGGACAAAAAACTGGCTCTTTGTTTAGAAAGTTTGGAGACCCCATCATAGACTAACACTGCCACCGGGGAAAGATTTGAACATGGAGGACACTTTCGAGGAACTGTGACATACTGAAAAGGAAAATGTAAGGATATTTTTTTGAGTGACCAAAAAACATTTTTTTTATGAAGAGCAGATTGAAAGATATAGGTACATAACGCTATAATAATTCTCTTTGAAATGGTTATGTTCTACTTACACGGTAGACAGCTTATCTGGGGCTCTTCCCACATTCCATCTGACTGGCACCTAATGACTGGAGAATTGCGCTGAAGGAAACCATTGTCACAGCGATATCCTATCACAGAGTTGATCTGGTATCGGGTTTTGGGTCTGCCATATGTAGATGCATTGGCCACCTCAGGGGGAGGTCCACAGGTCACTAGAAGACAAAGCCAGGGCACATTGTGAAAAACCTTACATGTGAGTAAAAATAATTATTTTGGGTGCAGTATATTTCACACCTCATATGAAAGATATTGAGCACTGCCCATCATTTGGCCAAATGCAACCATGACAGTGGTGTCACTTCTGAAAGAGTACATCAGAACCTGTTTTCAGAATGTCTCTTTCTAATTGAAACTTCAAATGGCCCATTTGAAAAAAAGCAGACAGGGAGAATGGGGTAGGAGAGAGAAGTCAGACTTTTGGTAAAGACATTGTGCAGGCCATAAACAGTAGGGCTCATAGGATCTTCATAGACAGGACACTTGGAATGAAGTTCAGTTATTTCTTAAATTGAAAATATATTCTTCTGAAGAAAATTAAAAGTAAATGCTTTTTAATAGAACTTAATGTTTTTTCACAGATATCTACCATGAATCTCCTTACCCAGACCCATCTTGCAGGTGTACGGGAGGTGGTAGTTGCATGGCACATCACTCCATTGGCCATTATCATGCCACCCTGTTACCACACAGTCCTCACCAGAAAGGAAGTAGCTGTCAGGCTGCCCTTTATTCCAGTTTTCAAAGAGCTGTAACAGAAATGTGGAGAAATTAAAAAGACAATAATATTTCAAACTAGGGTATGGTTCAGCAATTCTCATCTAGGGTTCCATGGAACCCTAGGGCTCCTTCCGAGGTTACTAAGGGTACCTTGAGCTGTTTCTGATTGACCTCCCATTAGTTCCTGCATAGTTCTATGGCCAACGCCACTGTACGGGTAAGGGGTATGACACAACTGATCTTTTTAGCTATCGATAAGGGTGGCATTTTAACCACCATGATAAGGGGGGCATTATTTCATTCAACCAGTTCAAAGTTGTTTATGGATTTTGGCTTCTAGAGTCTTCTGGTGGGGTCCCACAAGCCAAACTCCTTACGTAATTGTATCTAACCCCCATGTTTCAGCGGGTTTTCTCCCCAGTGAATGCCTACCACATCTCAAAAACATTCTAGTAGGTTAATTGGGATCTGACCAACATGGCTTAGGAGTGTCTATGCCTGTGTAATGTATGTATGAAGTAAAGATTTTTCTTGTAGAGTCTTGTGGTGGGATCCCACAAGGCAAACTTACCATGGAATTGTATCTTACCCCCATGTTTCTGTGGCTTTTCTTCCCAGTGAATGCAAACCACATCCCAAAAACATTGTAGTAAGTTAATTGGGATCTGTCGGTGTGATGTATGTATTAAGTAGGGATAAAAAATTGTAAGCTCTTTGGGAGACAAAAGCTGGAGATAATGGATCAATGTACAACATTAAAACCTACAGTATGTAATGTGATGGCACTACCTAAATCAATAAATCAGTTTCGCTAGATTAATGGAGGTGTGACCTGTCGATACCAATCCATGTTCAGGTACTGTTTGGTTGCTTTAGGCAACATCACCATTTAAAGTATTGATAAAGACAAAACTTTTTTTATTTTTGGATTGAGTGTAGAAGTATGAGAACCTCAATCAGGTTTTTATACAATACATTTAAGAGGCGCTGGGATTTCAATGGTACAAATGATACTAACGCAAGGTTATTTTTACACAAGCTCATTGGTTCTGGTGAGGCATGCCCAAATACACAGATCATGGATATCTAGAAGCAACTCAAAGGGCACCAAACCACAAAGTAAATGAATTCAGCGTAACTTGTTCGCGTAACTGTCACAAAAAAAAAAAAAACAGACAATGCGTTTCGAGGCAACAAAACTCCACCTTCATCAGGGCAAGAAGAATGGAATAAGGCCTTGTAGAGACTTAAGGGAGTCTATAGTAAACTGGAACTATATTTGATCTGGTAAAAAAATGTAAATTGGCATTTTAACAATTGTACCATTGTAGTCAGTGTAATCTAATTACATTGTTATAATTTGAATAATTCCTATCGGAAAGGGAACTTCACACCAAATCAAATATAGTTCTATTTGGGTATATTTTCTTTTGAGCCCATTCAAGTCCGTTTTCCATTCTTCTAAGCCCTGATGAAGATGGAGTTTTGTAGCCTCCGAAGCATGTTGACTGTTTTTATGTGACGGTATTATGAACAACTAAAGTTACTTGGGAATCTTTCACTTTGTGGTTTGGCGCCCATTCGTATACTTTGAGTTGCTTCTGGGTAACCATTGAGGAAGGCTTGTGTACTTGAGGGATGCCCCACTCAGAACCATTATTCCATTCTTGTAAGCCCCAATGGAGTAGGAATCTTGTTGCCCCTGAAACCCATTCTTCTAATCCCCAAAGGGAAGGGAATTTTTGTTGCCCCTAAAATCCAACCTTCTAATCCCCAATGGAGGGGGACTTTTGTTGCCCCTGAAACTCATTCTCCTAAGCCCCAATGGAGGAGGAGTTTTGTTGCCCCTGAAGCCCATTCTTCTAAGCCCCAATGAAGGCGGACTTTTATTGCCCCCGAAACTCATTCTCCTAAGCCCCAATGGAGAGGGACTTTTGTTGCCCCTGAAGCCCATTCTTCTAAGCCCCAATGAAGGCGGACTTTTGTTGCCCCTGAAACTCATTCTTTTAAGCCCCTACGGAGGGGGACTTTTGTTGCCCCTAAAATCCATTCTTCTAAGCCCCAACAGAGGAGGACTTTTGTGGCTGTTTTATGTGATGGTGTTACAAGCAATCAAAGTTGCTTTGGACTCTTTCACTTTGTGTTTTTTTCACTAAGTGTATACATTGAGGTTTTATAGTAGCTGTCTATGTCCCTTATAGGGAATTCAGTCCTCCCCATTCGTCCTGGTGACCAATGTTACTGGGACAGGATGTCACCTAAAATTCTAAATATTAAGTTGTGGTCAGAACAGGAATCGTGCAGAAATCTTCCAATGGGGACATCTGTTAAAGTGACAATTGCCTAAGAGGATATTTCCCTCACTTCCTGTTGCATTTACAGGGCAGGAAGTGAAGGGAAATCTCTTGAACTGGACACAGAAGACAAAAATAATTGTCTGGGACTTTATTATTCCCTACTCTATCCAAAATGGGAAAAGATGTTTCGGCTTTTACCCATGAAGTCCAGAAAAATACTGAAATGCCAACAGTTCCCTTGTGACACCATTGGACAACATTATTAGTCAGGGATAAAAAATGGCAGACTCCAAACTACCTAAAGCTGAACACCGAGCAGATATAAAACACAAAACAGCAGCATGTATTCTTTAATGCATTGTTAAAATTATTTTCAATACGTGGAGTAAATGTATCCAAAATGCCCCTTGCTGCAGCCCCTACAGCAAGGCTCAGAGTGGAGGAGGGAGAAGCAGCACATGGAGCCAATCAATTGTGCAGCAGTGCAAGGAGCATGCTGATAGGAGGAGAGAGCGGAGTGACAGTGAGATGAGCTCAGCAGTCTGCTGCTTCTTATTTCACTGCCCAATCACAGGCTGGGGGAGGGCGAGACCTGTAAGTGTTACTGAACTGCAGAAAAGAAAAATCAGGTCTTCTGCCATGCCAGACAGGACTTGTGCTGTGGAGCAGAGTTAGTGCAACCTCATCTTTTATACTTTACCAAAAAATTTAGTGTATTTTTTACTGAAATTTTGCAATTCCTAGATCATTGTGGTAATATAATTTGGAATTTTTTTTTAAATCTATTACTATTTTATTCTCTAGGGTGTCTGCTTTTAGAAAATATATCATATTTGGGGGCTTTTATGTAATCTTCAGGTCCAAAAATGACTTTTGTTACATCTACAGTATATACATTTATGTTTCAGTTTCAGTTGCATCTTACCACAGTATTTCCATCTGACCATTGGAAATCGCCCTCTATGGTGCGGTCATTCAGACCCGTCCATTGGTAGTCTTTGTACTGGTCTGAGAGAACATTGAAAATGTATTATTATTACTGTAATATCTACCTTGTTAAGAAAAGCAAGCTTGCATAGGGTGAGTGACAACATGAAAACCTGAACCCTGCAGGTAACATGATGTATTACATTTGTTGGTAAAAGTGACCTAAAAGGAGATACAAACCCCCAACTGGATAACATTGAATTAACTATTGTCATGCCTTATTTTTTCATAATTTTTTAATATCAGTTCTGCTTATTTCCTGCAGCCTCTTCAGCCCCTGCCTGTCTATATGCACCTGCTGGGCATCTTTGCTTTGGATCAATTAAAGTGATAATGATGGATATATAATGTGTTGCTTTTAGTCACCACCAGGGGGCACACGTGACAACGCAGGAGCACAATTGGAGGACAGTTGACTCCCCATAACAGGAAGTTCCTGAAAAAGGACTTTCATGGCATATTCACCAGGGATCATTTAAATGAAATCTGGAGACTGAAACAAGTATAAAGTATATATTGTACATATTTATTTAATAGGCACTCATTGCAAAACCTGGATGTAGCGTTCATTAGTAATGACAGTGTATCCATAAACCAGTGCCTATAGAAGTATTAGAGGAAAAGTTGGAAGCTGCTATCTCTGAAAATGTTAGTTGTCTGATTGTACCTGGCTTTTGAAGTCATTGACCCAAAACCAATATACAGCCTGTGAAGGGGAGCGCGATGAACATTGGGGAGTTGGCCAAAGTGTTAAGAGTCTCTTTAAAGGATTAGCCCACTGAAAAGTGACTTTCATATTATAGATGGAGTTTGATGGTTTGAGTAATGGCTTCTAATATGTCTTGGCACCCCAGCAGAAAGATCTCCTTTGCCTCCAAGCCTGAAGTTGGGTCACACTCCCACAGACTGGCAGCAAGCAGTTCGACCCCTGCCTCACATATTGCACAGATGCCAAGAAGAAGGAAGCTGGTTACGTTCTAAAACGTTCAAAACCCGATAATGTTTATTGATCTGGAGAAAACTAACAGTCTCTGCTTGGGATCTCCTTCTTTAACACGTTTCTCCCAAATCCAGGTTAGTGGGTGAAATGCGTCAGTAGAAGATCTCGGGTGAGGACTCTCTGTTGGCTTTGTCCAGATCAATTTCAGCTTTGAAATTAGCTTCCTTCTTCTTGGGATTTGTATAGTGAGACCTCCACATCACAGTTCCTGGTTCAGTATTAGATCCCCTTCGAGTTTTAGGTGTCCCTGCCCACCTTGGGTTGTTCCCATTCTTACATGTAATACAATATTCAATAATGTTTCAATTCTGCAGGGAGAGTGGGACTCTCCATCATGGGAAATTTTACCACCAGTGGGAAACAAAAAAGGTGATTAAACTCTCTACCATTTACCAAAAACTGACTCCTAATATAGGGTGATACTGTCCTTATGAGGAACTGTCTAGTGCAAATTTTCTCAACCAGGGTTCCTCCAGAGGTTGATAGGGGATCTTTTGAGCAATGAGTCATTTCTTCCTCTCAAATAACTTCCCACTGACATCACTGATCTTTTTAGCTATCTGTAAGAGGATAATTCTTCCCAATGACCACAAGTGTAAGGACCCTTCTTCCCACTGACCATCACACTAATGTATCATGAGTTGTAGATATAGAATTTTTTAACAGGGGTTCCCTCAGACCAAAAAGTCATTGCAAGGGTTCATCTGTGCTGAAAAGGTTCAGAAAGTCTGGTCTAGTGGATCATGCATTATTATAGCAGTATTGTGGCTTCATGATCAGAAAAGTAAAGGCTTGTATTGCATTATCAAAGCTAAGCTATTTTTTCTTGGTTAAGCACTAAAGAGTGGGTGCAAGGGAACACAAGATATTAACCATATTTATCTGGCAGCTAGGCGCTGAAGGACATAAATAAATCCATTCCTGATGTAGAAAAACTACTCAGTGGAAATATTTAAAGTGCATCTAAACTTTTCTTTATTCGTTTTTGGGGAAAAAAAGGCTAGGTTTCGATTTAGAACCCCTCTCATTTTTTTGTGGAAGATCATCAGTAGAATACGAAAGCCAACACCTTTCATGGGGGTTCATTAATTTCTTTTCAACATGGCGACTTTTTTATTCTACTATCTAATAAAATACATATCTTGTTGGTCTTTTTGACCATTGGTGTGGGGTCCTACTGCTTTTTACATAGTTGGATTTTAAAAAAATACCCCTCCCACCCCACTCCACCCATTGGGGATGCTTTGGTACAAGTGAGCAGTCTCACCGAAGCAAGTGAGTGCGATGGTCTTCAACAACAGCGGTGTTGATGGGGGAATGCCTCCCGCTGCACTATTGTATTCTTCCAGCAGGGGGGGGGGGCAGGGAGCAGAATACAATGGTTTACTGCTAGCAGTTATAGCCACTGGCAGTAAGAGTATGCAGAAAAATCTGACATGCTGCTTGTACCCAAGTTGATCCATCCATCAGCTTGGGGACAATCAGCCTGCACACACATGGTTTGAATCTCGGCCGGTCCCTGCTGAACCGAGATTCGAACCGGCTATGGTCAGCGTAAATATCTTCTCCACAGAATGTGAAAACCTCTGAACAAATTAATGGGGTGGTCAACTACATGGCAAATGAGGTTTAATGTAGAAAAATGTAAAATAATGCATTTGGGTGACAAAAATATGAATGCAATCTATACACTGGGGGGGGGGGGGAGAACCTCTGGGGGAATGGAAAAGGACCTGGGGGTCCTAGTAGATGATAGACTCAGCAATGGCATGCAATGCCAAGCTGCTGCTAACAAAGCAAACAGAATATTGGCATTAAAAAGGGGATCAACTCCAGAGATAAAACGATAATTCTCCCGCTCTACAAGACTCTGGTCTGGCCGCACCTAGAGTATGCTGTCCAGTTCTGGGCACCAGTCCTCAGGAAGGATGTACTGGAAATGGAGCGAATACAAAGAAGGGCAACAAAACTAATAAAGGGTCTGGAGAATGTTAGTTATGAGGAAATGTTGCGAGCACTGAACTTATTCCCTCTGGAGAAGAGACGCTTGAGAGAGGGGATTTCAATTTATAAATACCATACTCGTGACCCCACGATAGGGATAAATCTTTTTCACGGAAGGGAGTTTAACAAGACACGTTAAAATTAGAAGAAAAGAGGTTTAACCTTAAACTACATAGAGGGTTCATTACTGTAAGAGCGGCAAGGATGTGGAATTCCCTTCCACAAGCAGTGGTTGCAGGGGGGAGCATCGATAGTTTAAAATTTTTTTTAGATAAGCACCTGAACGACCGCAACATACAGGGATATACAATGTAATACTGACACATAATCACACACATAGGTTGGACTTGATGGACTTGTGTCTTTTTTCAACCTCACGTACTATGTAACTATATAAAGAGAAAAATTTTGGCCTTAGATACACTTTGACTTTTAGAAAGTTAAGAAGAAACCTGAAGTCAGTGGGAAGAGAGCGGGACATTCTAGTCACTCAAGCAAAGATAGAATATGTAATATTCATTTTATAGCTTGATATCCCTAAATCTTCCATATTTTTTTATTCAAAGTGCTAACTGTTTGGCGTGCCAGCCTCCACCACTTACTGTTCACAAAGTCTTGCTCCTCTGGGGTTATGATGCTGACAAGATGGCCTCCGAAGTCTCTGCAGTGGGTTTCTGCCTCCTCCCAGCTTTTTCGTTCATAAAAATGCTTGTAGCAGAATCCCTGGAATGAGTCCCACTCATCTGGACACTTTTCTACATCTATCCAGAAACAGTGACATTCAGCAGGTCAGAAGGATGAGCAGGGTTCCACCTTTAAATATCTGTGTATTGTATATGGAAACCAATGGCATACAACTACATATATAAAGTAGGTAAACATAACATCCACGGTGCCGATAGCCTCCGGCCAGATTCTCACTTTGATTTTCTCAAACAGTACAAGATATTAGTGTAGTGTATGGGCTTCCCAAATTGTATTATGGAAAATATTTCAAACTGGGAACTTCACATTTTGGGGTCTAAAAAAAATAGCAATGGGTATCCCAAAGTAAAGTCATAACTTAAATACTTAGGGTCCAAACAAAGCTTGAATGACATAGCTAAAGATACAGTGGCATTTCATGGACATGGCTGCATGTCCACTGTATGCTTATAGTATATATAAATAAATATATAAATAAAAAATAATAATAATTAAAAAAAAAAATAAAGAAAAAAGAAAAAAAAATTAAATTAAATTAAAAAGATATATAAATCGTGAAAAATATTAATAATAATAATAATAGTATAGTAACAAGCAATATTTGAACATTTTCTACTATGTCTAATTCTCCTATAGCCATAGATTAGCAAGAAAATTAAGTAAAAATTAAAAAGCACAGACCAACTGGTTGCGATTTCCGAACTTTTGTTTTTGACAAAATAGTTATACCAATAATTGTCTTTGCAAGTCAATAAAAGTAGGCAAAAACAACAGACACGTTCAAATGTGTTTTTACATATGTGAGTTTCGCCCCTTCCAACCTACACTTAAGATTACAAACCTAACCATATTCAACTTTTT
Source organism: Lithobates clamitans (assembly GCA_037952925.1). NCBI lineage: Eukaryota > Metazoa > Chordata > Amphibia > Anura > Ranidae > Lithobates > Lithobates clamitans. Next base: position 136,036 of record JBBGZY010000791.1, read on the forward strand.
TTTGTTGTTGTTGCTTCTAGAAAGTGTCAAGTATTCTGAGTTCCATAAAGAAAATAGAAGGCCCTGGCGGGTGGCCTAGTGCATTATCCTCAGTAAAAGTTTTATTGCGTAACAAAAATAGGAAAACTTAAATAAAAGCACATCATATCATTCCTCCATAGGAGTCCATGTGAAGCTGTCCCCATCCCCTGGGGCTATCACGCAATGGCATAGGCTGATGTGTTTCAAGGAGTTCCTCTTCCTCAGAGCCATGATTTTGAGTTGCATGCTTGTGAACCTTTTTTTTTAAACTAATGGCTATCAAGTTAGTAGTATTTTACACTGGGACAGGTGATCCCTAGAGCTGAACTCCACTCTTGCTTTCAGCAACACCTACAGTTTTACAGGCTTCTCCCCTGTACTTATCCTGATTTCGCTGCACACTGTGAACTTTTCACAGTGTGCATTAGAAGCTGCAGCAAGTTAGATAGAGCCTATCTCATTTCCTGTCTGGAAGAAGTCCAGCGTTATCTAGTCCTTTCCTTTCCATCCTGACTGTCTCTGGCCCATCCCTTTCATTCATTGGATTTTATTTCTTAATCATGGAGGCTCAGCATCACGTGTAGGTGTTACCATAAAAATACAGCCTACCTAGGAACGCCCACTCCTCCAGACTGACCTCCACTCGTCAAGGCATTTTGATATTTGCATAAGGCCTCCCTAAGAGCTAGACCACTGCTTGCATGGGCTGAGGGCTCACGAGTGGAGTACTGGGACAGGGTGATGATGTCACTGGATCCAAAATATAATAAAAATGGAATGGAGAGGAGAGCCAGATTGTGTGTTCCCACTAAGTAGGAACAGCGATTTGGCTCTCCTCTAGTGAGACACATCCTCATACAGTTAGAAACACCTAGCAGGGAACACAATTAACCCCTTGATCGCCCCCTAGTGTTAACCCCTTCCCTACCAGTGACATTTACACTGTAATCAGTGCATTTTTATAGTACTGATCACTGTATAAATGTCAATGGTTCAAAAAATGTGTCAAAATGGTCCGATCTGTCCACCGCAATGTTGTAGTCCTGCTAAAAATCGCAGATTGCTGCCATTACTAGTAAAAAAAAAATAATAATAATAAAAATGCCATCAAAATGCCATAAATCTATTCCCTATTTGTAGATGCTATAACTTTTGCGCACACCAATCAATATATGTTTATTGCGATTTTTTTGCAAGAAATATGTAGAAGAATATATATCGGCCTAAACTGAGGAAGAAATTTTTTTTTTTACAGGGGGATATTTATTATAGCCAAAAGTAAACAATATTGCTTTTTTTTTCAAAATTGTCGCTTTTTTTTGTTTATAGAGCAAAAAATAAAATCTGCAGAGGTGATCAAATACCACCAAAAGAAAGCTCTATATGTGGGAAAAAAGGACGTCACTTTTGTTTGGGTACAGCATCGCATGACCGTGCAATTGTCAGTTACAGCGACACAGTGCTGTATCGCAAAAAATGGCCTGGTCATTAGGGGGCAAATTCTTCCAGTCCTTAAGTGGTTAAAAATTGTAATAAGCTTGTTGATGATAGGTGAAACCAGGGAAGACAACGTATAAACAGATTACCCTTCAGCTTTAATAACTGCAGGGTTGTTGTAAGACCCCATTGCAGTTCCTTCAAACAACATCTGTGATGATGATGTCACTGGGTTAAAAATAATGTATGTAATGAAAATGGAATGGTTTTTATAAAAAAAATCTAATAAGCACATTGCTGGCAGAAGGAACCAGGGTAGGCAAAGCATAAGCAGATTAAACTTCAGCATTAATACCTGTAGGGGTGTTGTAAGACCCCATTGCTGTTCCTTCAAACAATATCACCATGTGCTGTCCTACCTTGTCACAGATGTTAAAATTTTAATATTACATACCAACAGGTAACATGAGTTGACCACATAACTAGAGTATACTTTTTGACTCACTTATTTCACAGACTTTTCCAAAATAGCCTGGCAAACACAAACAATGGAAGTTGTCATCGTCTTCCTCAATGCAGGTGCCTCCGTTCTCACAGGGGTTTGGGAAGCAGACATCTACAATACAAGGTACAAAGGGAAGCTGCAGGTGTGCCCAAAAGTGAGTGGTACAGTACATTAAGTCTCAGTTATCTATGAGAGCTATTTATCTCAGTTATCTATGAAGAACTATACTTGTTCAGCATTCAATCAAATGTAAGATATGTTTTCGCCAGCTGTCATTTGCAGGTTTGAATTCACCAGATGTGATTCAAACATGACAGGAACAACTTAGGAAATTATCTATTTTGTAAATGTGGGGTTGAGCATATCAATGTAAGCAAATGCTAGTTTTGATAAATCACAACTGGAACCTATATAATGACTAGATCATTAAGACATCTTGAATAATCTGTTCAATAAAAAAATAATAATAGGAAACTACATTTAAATATTAAAAAAATGACCAAATTTATTTAAAAAAGGGACACAATTATTACTCATATATTTGGTAGATCAGAGTAGAGCAAATCAAGTGGCTATAATTGTCTAATGCACTTAAAAAATAAATTTATACTAACTTTTGTTATATTTTTTGCTATATTTTTCATATCATTTTAGATCTACACCAAAATTAAACCCTCTATTCTGAACTTTTTCACTATAAATATGAAAAAGGGTATAAACTTATCAGTCCTGCAGAAACTGTGATAACATGACCAAAGCCTAGATATTGGCAATGGAATTGTATGCCAATTGGGAACCCTTCCCAAGCAATGACTGTAGCCTCCAGCTAAAATCACATTGCCAATTTCTTTTTTAGTTTGGTATAGAGTAGGGAATAGCTAAACCCTATCAGAAGATGACAAAGTGAGCTAAAGTCCCTCCAAACTGAGGACCAACCCTCCCTTAAGGTGGTCACACATGTATGGATATGATCATTCAATGTTACCAAAATGATCAAATTGAATACAATTCATAAACCAGAAGCCTCCATTTAATCAATTTAGTGAGCTTTCAATAATTTTCGATGCTGGCCATTTGATTAGTTGTTCAAGATTTTTTTCGATCATATCTGCATATTTGTTAGACAAATGATCCTTATACAGATTCCTTAAATAATCCTCAATAGATTGAAAATACAATCAATCAGAAACAATCGATACCATGTGTGTGGCATCGTTGGATAATTTAGTCAAACTCATACCTAGATCAATCACAAATCGATACTTTAAAGCCACCTTTAAAAAGTCGCTGCTGCAACAGGTGTCCCCATTGTAAGATTTTCTCTTACCTCTACTTCTGATGACAACTGACATTTTTGATTTTTTTCCTCACTTTCTTTTCCAGGGACAACCCTTCCATACTCTATCTGTTTCATTATCTGCTGAAATATAGCTTTACCTTGTTGAAATATTATTTGGAATGCAAATTTGAATTATACAATATTAGTTGATGTGATTTAGGTACATTTTGACCCTACTGATAGCTATTTAATGCATTATAAAAATTGTTCCAAGTAGAGGAAGACAACCAAATGTGAACACTTTACAGGAACTGGTAATCAGATTTTGTCTTGCCTTTTTTATCCTGTGTTAGAGACAAGAAAGCTTGTTGGTTATTATATAGTACACTATATTTTAATTATATTTAATAATCAACTGTATCCACTGTGTTTATAATCATTGGTATATTCCATTTTAAATTAGCCATTATTTTATTTATTTCATTATTATATTATATTCCTAATTAAATAATTTTTAGGTCAAATGACAAATGTTCTGTAGACTAGACCTTCTAGAGAGGACTATGCTGTGTGGAAGAGCTTTGTAAATCTCAGGACTGGATGGACAGAAATACAAATACTTTGGCATATAAAACAGCTCCAGTGTATGTATTTCATACGTGCAATTAACTGTTGCCCTGAAGGTCAACTTTCATGTTAACGGTTTAATTTTTGAATGAAATAATTCATATTGTACACTTTGAAAATTCAGGGCCTGACTAGAACAAACAGAATTGGTGCCAAACTGGAGCAGTTACCAATAACTAACCAATTAGATTCCATGGTTAGTTGGAAGATGAAAACAGACTGGTTGGTATTGGCCACTGCTCCAAATTTGCTTTGGTTTTCTTTGTAAATTAGGTCCTTTGATTACATTTTAACAAATTTTAACTACCGATACCTAACCTATTACATTCCATGGTTATTTTAAAGATGAAACCAGACTGGTTGGCATTGGCCACTGCTCCAAGTTTGCTCTTGTTTTCTTTGTAAACTAGGTCCATTTGATAAATTTTAACGAATTTTAACTACCAATAACTAACCTATTGGATTACATGGTTAGTTGGAAGATGAAACCAGACTGGTTGGTATTGGCCATGGTTCCAAGTTTGCTGTGGATTTTTTTGTAAATAAGGTCCTTTGGTTAAATTTTAGAAACCATACATCAAATATGGCAAACTTTCCACAAGTGGAGCAATTAAATTTACTTTTATATAAGAACAATTGAAGAAGTAGAAGCAGTTGCTTGGTTAGTTTCCACAGTCCTAAAAACCCTTTCATTGTATATGAGCCTTTACTCGCATCAAAATTAAAGAACTTGGAAAACTGTCGCCTATGCAGTTGTTGGCCAACGTTTCCTAATACTTTTAAACATTGTCTTTGCCATAGGTAAAATGTTAATGTAAAGCAAGGATTTTTAGAGGAAATACTCTTGGTTAGTGAAAGAATCAGACACACACATAGAGAAGACACAGAAAAGGAACAGGGAAATGAAAGAAAGTTTAGACCTCAAACCACCGCTTTAATTCTAAAAAGGATTTAATCTGCTTTATTTTTTTTTCATGGAAACAATCGTAAAAATACTTCACAGAAGTAAAAAAAAACAAGGCGTGCTCTTGAATGGTCAGAGTGGTTGGTTTGGCACTGGCCAAGCTGCAGATTACAGGTGTTATCCCGAATTTGAATGAGAAAGTGAAGAGGAAAGCACAGGTAGAGAAGAAGAGTATTCATTGCAAGCCTTTGAAGGAGAAGACCGTTGAAAGAACAACGGCTGTGTAGACATGTAGATTGTTACCTGAAAAGTTCACTGAGGATCCAACAATGGCCTTTTCTGTTGGGACAGCGGGCAAGGGACCGGTAGGATTCGGGGAAGTCATGGTTGGTGGAAAGATCTTCTCCAAAAACTGTCTTGTGGAATTCCTGTGACTGTTGGGTGGTGGAGTGAAACCTATATGAGCAGGAGAGACTAGATCTAGGTGACTCTCTACTGTTCCCATTAAAGATGTTGGAAAAGGGGTTTTCTCTTGAACATATGGGTCTACACCAACATCTTTAATGGTAGATGGACCAGGAGACACATTAGGGCTTATCAGGTGGGAAATTTGGGCTGTTGATGATTCGTCATCCTCATATAAATTCTGTCCAGAAGGTATAGTCATATTTGCCACATTGTTTAGAAATTCTTGATGTTCACTTTCGTTTCTTTCTAGTTTTTGAGTATTATTGACATCTGAAATTGAAGCACCACCTAAGGTAAGCCATGTCGAATCTGGAACTTCTCCACTTCCTTCTTCCCAAGATAATTTAGGGCTACTAAAATTTTGAGGCCCAGAAGAAAATGACAGAGTTGTTGTAAGGACAATGCTTGATTTGAATATCTGTGAGCTTTTTGTAGGATCTGGTGTCCCATTCGCATGATCTCCAGAGGCCAGTTCCTCCACCAAACTTTTCGGACTATGTGGTTCTCCTGTAAGTGTCAAGTGATTGTCATGTCCAGATGCCTCAAAATCATCTTGAGGTGGATGGCTAGTGAATATTGGTTGAGTGACTGGGGTGTCTAGGGAAGAGTTAGGGGGCTCATTTTCAACAATCACACTTGGTAATGGTTTATCGGCTCCGCTATACTCTACATCACTGTCTAAAATAGAGGAAGCTATAGTTGGGACAATGTGACTAAAATTGGTATCTGCTATTGTCATGGTAAAGGTATTTCCTTGACTGGTTCTTTCCTGAGTGAGTACATCCGCAACATGTTCTGTGTTTGAAAATTGTGTTGGGTTTGGGGATCCGGCATTTGGAATGTGGCTTGCTGATTCTGACACAGTAACTTCAAGTTCCTGTGTCGAGTCAGTAAAGTTGTCATAATCATTCTCTGCAAGTACATTCACAAATGATACATCTAAGATGGAGTCACCTGCAGTGGGCAGAGCTTCTCCTTCCAATGTTGCTTGGGTGGACTCTGGGACAAAGCCAGGTGTATCCCCTGCCAAAATAAAAAAAAAGCATCAAGCCTTAGCTAAAATCACATTTAAGAACCAGTTATTACTTTAAAGTGATTGTAAAGTCAAATATTTAAAAAAAAAAATAACAAACATGATATGGAATTGCACAAAGCGGCCATGATCATCCTCTTCTCAGGTCCCCCACCAGCCATCCTGGCCCCTCCTCTTCTCAGTGTGCCACCATAGGAAGCTGCTGATCTCGACATTAGAGTATCCAAGACATAAAAGGCTTGATAACTAAAATATCACTTTTGGCTGAACTGACCCTTTAAATAGATACACCAGTCAAACATGAAGATTTTTTTTTAAACTGACTCGGGCAACAGCCTATCTAACTAACAGACTAAATTTCATCCTTGGTAAGTTAGTAGGACCGTAGTATTTATTACTTGCTCGGCTTACCTTGAGAATGTCTGAAAATAGCTGTGGTTTTGTAATCCATTGTTGTAGACTCTTCACTGTCATCAGAATGGTCTTCATAGGGAGGAAAGCTTGCAACGCCAGGTGAAAGGTCTTCATCACCATTGACATTTTCATCAACTAGAGCTGTAGGCTGCGGTGGTACCTCTTGCAGGTCTTTGACTGTAGAAAGGACCTCTACACCTGCAAGCTTAGTTGCATCTGTCTTGTTCAGTGGGATGGTATCTACGAAACCTTGAGCTTCATTCTCAGCTTTCGCTTCTGGAAACTTCAGCTCTTCAAAGCTTTCGGTAACTGTAATGACTCCTTCAACTCGCTCGGCTGGAGGTGAAGGGCTCTCACCATGGTCCTCTGTTTGAACAGGGCCTTCACCTAAAGCAGAAGAGGACTGATCATCTATCTAGTTAAATGTGCTGTTGATAAAATCTGAAACTAATGACACAGGACCACAAGGATGTCAAGAAGACTATCTATCATCTACTTTATCTACGGACGACCTTACCTCTGAAACAGTAGACATCATATCTGGCCTGAGGGTCTGGAAAGCCTGTCTGGTTGCGGAACTGAAAGACCGTCTTGACCCCTGGTGAGTTTCCTCCACACTTTTCTCTCGGTGTGACAATAGGATACCGGACACTTCCATCAGCAAGCCAGCCGGGATTGCACTGGTCAACCCCTTCATTCCATGCAGCATACAGTTGGCCAGTGTTTGCCATTTCAGCTCCCAATGTTCTGCAATAGTCTCTGGCTTCACTCAGAGTGAATTTGTTTGGCGCAGAACCTAAAACAACCTCACCTAAACAAGAGAGACAGAGAATTAACAAGCTGCTAACAAGTCAGTGAGGTGGTAACAAGAGTTGATGACTTTAATGAAGATGTATTTCTTCTCTATTCACGGTCCACCTTAACAAAATCTTACAACACAAAAAGACACTGCAAGTGAAAACAGGTTAAGCCTTTGCATGATTGTGGAGGACAGTATCAAATCTATCTTATAAATCTATTTAGTTTTGACAACTGTGAAGACCCATGTCATCTGTCTTATACAATTTTCTGAGGCCCCTTCAAGGAAAACTGAATTTTTAACACTATTGTCCACAAGTAAATCTCATATATTTTCCAAAAGATTCTGGTCATTTGTGAAAATGCATCCTTTTTTTTTTCATGTGGTGTCCCGCTCTGCCTCATTTAGGAAGTATCTTTTTCAGTTTTTATTGAAAAAGAAGTGAGGATGGTACATATACAAGCTTTATTAATGTAAGAGACATAGTACCATTTGTTCAAAAATATCATCAAAATGTCTCAACACTTATAAAAACAGAGGGTGAATAAAACATTAAAACATTTAGGAACTTTTTTTTTCAGTTTTTATTGAAAAAGAAGTGAGGTCCAGCATGGTACATATAGAAGCTTTATTATTGTAAGAGATATAGTACCATTTGTACAAAAATATCCCCAACATTTCTCAACATGTCTCAACATGTCCAGACATATATAATGCAATTGGCAGGATCTTAGGGCACATCGTGTATATATATATATATATATATATATATATATATAATGTAAGAGATATAAACCAGAGTAAAGCTCAAAAATATATCACACAGTGGCTTCTTAGAAGAAAATCTTAATAAAGATTGTAGGAACTCAGTGGGGATTGTGGATTTAGTAGGTTCTGAGTACTACAGCAGGTCTTTCGATACTGCCCATAAGAAGAAGAGGGCCACCAGTATTACGGAAAAAGTTTCAAGAAGGTGAGAACACAAATGGAGGGAAACAGGCAAATTGGAAAAATGGGAGATGAGTAAAGGGGACGATGCAACAGGGGAGAAAAGAAGTAGCATAGGGATACAGGATAAGAAAGGAAGGCGGTGGGGGTTACCACAGAGGCCCACTATGACCAAAACATGGAAACTGTTCAAGCCAAGGCTGCCAGGTACAAAGAACTTTCATTTTTTTTTATTGTTCGTGTCCTGTTAGGGAAATTTACCCTCTATATTTTTTTTGGTGACCATTATCAGTGGGGCTAAATGTAAAGGAAAATGGGAACATTTGTTCTGATGACAATTGTCTAAGAGAGGGCTTCCCTCATTTTGGAGAGATTTCCTTTCACTTCCTGTTATGTTCCAAGACAATTGGATACTGTACATGCAGCAGTTAAAAATAAAAACATATCTTAACCTAGTAAAATCTAAAAAAAAAATGGGGCTTTAGATATATTTTAAGTCCAACAACAAATTGTTTCAGTAACCACCAAGAGCAAGCCTACAGAATCACAGTGAGAAGCCATGAAAATCCCTAAAACTGGACAAAAGTAAATGGTTGTTAAAACCAGTCAGGTTCCCCTTTTCCAAGTGGGCAAGGTGGCAACCTTAATACAATGATTGGGAATTAAAACAATAGAATTACCATTAAGTTCTTCCACATAGCAGTAGACATCATACATGTCACCTGGGTCCAAGACTCCATAGTTCCTCACTCCAGGAAATCCATCCATATCTCCATAGCAACCTTCCCGGGGTGTCTGGATAGGGTACCTGCAAAGAAATGGGACCAAGAAGGGTACATCTTGGATACTTGAGAGGGTGGACATGAGGACCCTTGGAGCAGATGGTGAGCTTACATAATCTCATATTTTGAACAAAATACAAAATAACTCAGTTTTGTGTGTTTTGATTTTTTGTTAAGAGTGAAAAGATGTGTTTCAAATGCATACCTGCTTAATAAATAGTTTAGGGAACACTAAGAGGCTGCTTACCATTATTGTGCATTCACACTTGAATTTCCTGTTTATTTGTATTTTTAGTTTGCTATTAGCAAATAAAGGTTTACCTGGGTGTGTTTTGGGACCAAGCTCAGGTAAACCATAACAAGTTTCTGTTTTTGTACTCTAAAGCAGCCTTTCTCAACTTGGGTTCTTCCAGAGGTTTCTAAGGTTTCCTTCGGCAATGATAAATGTCTGCCTCCCATATATAGTACCACTGTATATATAATAATTATATGCAGGGGTTCCCTGAGCCCTAAGAGTTTTTAAGGGTTACTCTGTGTTAAAAAAGTTGACAAAGGATGCCCTAGACCAGTGGTCTACAAACTGTGGCCCGTGGGGCAGATGTGGCCCTTTTGCTTGCTTTTATTTGGTCCTCCAGGCACTGTTTCTCCCACTGATACAAGTCACTATTCCTCCCACTGACACCAACAATGAGGCAACATTCCTTCCTCTGACACCAATGATGGGGCACTATTCCTTCCACTGACACCAACGATGAGGACAACGATTAGGCACTATTCTTTTTGTTTAGAAAGTTTGGAGACCCCTGCCCTAGACCTTGGGTTTCTGTTTGAAAACATACAACTAACCCAACATTAATATAATCTTCTAACCTCACAGTTTGGTCAGCGATCCAGCCGGCATCACACTGTTCATATCCACCATGGTAGGCGGCCAAAAGTTGGTCTGCTGTGGCTATGTGTGCCTTAATCCTATTGCAGGCTTCTTGGGCCATGGGGAAAGTATAAGTGTAACGTGAGATTCCTTCTCGATACAGGAACACAACACCTAAAAGACACAGATGGACAGGGTAAATTATTGGGAACCATTGTCACCATATGTAAACCAGCTGTCAAGCTGTTATGGCATTTACCAGAAGAGCAGGCAAGCACTAGAGTATTTGAGGGAACTGGCAAATGTATGTATACCAGAAAGAAGATGCAAGATTTACATTAGCATCTTGGATGTGTACTGAAGAGTGCCTAGTACAAATGTTCATATTACTTGAAGGTCATTTTGAATCAGTTATTGATTGAGTATCAAATACAGACAATGCTTTAGGGGGAAAAAGCCTTCTTCTTCAGGTCTTAAGGCGGTGAATGACATTAGAATCAAAATGGAATGCACTAGACCAGTGGTTCTCAGACTTATTGAGACCAGGGCCTGGTAAATTCTTCCAAAACCTTCCTTACCCCAACAGTAAAAAAAAAGAATACTAACATAGTAAAAGCACGGGAATATAAAATATGTGATAAAATGCTGGACGGCTGGGTGTCACTGTGGGGGGATGGGACTCTGGAGGGAGCTGTGAGTCTCTCCAGGAGCAGGGGCACTGTGATAGACTGGAGTTCACTGGGGGGCACTGTTGGAGGTTGAGAGCACTGTGAGATGCTGGAGGCTCTGCAGAAAGCTAGAGGGCAGATTGGTGGTTTGGGAGTCTGGGGGTACTCTGGGAGGATTTAGAGGCAAGGTGGACCACTATGGGAGGTTGGGTGGTAATATGGGAGCTGGGAGGCACTGTGGGAGTTTAGGGAATCTTCAGGTGGCAGAAGGCCCAGGAGAAGGGAGCCTGTGTCCTGGCAGTGGGCCGCAGCCCAGTGGTTGGGATAGAGGACTTATGTTAACACTTGATAATGAAGCCTTAACATACGTCCTCTAGTGCATTCCATTGCAATTATCAAGCCTTAACATAGATCCTCTAGTGCATTCCATCATGATTCTTTGAAAGAAATGCAGTAGACCAGTGGTTCTCATACTTATTGACATCAGGGCCTAGTAAATTCTCCTAAAACCTTCCATGCCCCAACAGTACAAAAAAGATTATACTAACACAATTAAAGCATGGGAATACATATATGAATTAAAATGTTGGAAGGCTCTGGATGTGTCTGAGTGTCACTGTGGGGAGATGGGGGTTCTGAAGGGAGTTTTGGGACTCTGTAGAAGACATGGTGGCTGTGTAGGGAATTTGGGAGAAAGCTGGGGACAACTGTGGGAGTTGAGGTCTTTGGAGGGTACTGTGAGTCTCTCCAGGAGGCATTAAAGGGGTACTGTGATTGACTGGAGTACACTGTGGGGCACCGTGGGGCACCGTGGGGCACTGTGAGGAACTGTTGTAGGTTAAGCGCACTGTGGAGCACTGTTGGAGCTTAAGGGCACTGTCGAGCACTGTTGGAGGTTGAGGGCACTGTGGGGACCTGTTGGAGTTTGAGGGCACTGTGGGTCACTGGAGGCTCTGCAGAAATCTAGGGGGCACTGCAGGAGGTTGGGGCACCGTGGGGATCTGAGGATACTGTAGGAGGTTTTAGAGGCATGGTGGAACACTATGGGAGGTTCGGTGGCAATAGGTAAGCTGGGAGGCACTGTGGGAGTTTGGAGGATCTTCAAGTGACTGAAGGCCCAGAAGAAGAGAGCCTGTGGTTTAAAGGCTGAGAACCACTCCACTAGAGGACCTATGTAAAGGCTTGATAATAAAGCCTTAACATAAGCCCCCTGTGCATTCCATTGTTATTATCAAGCCTTAACATAGGTCCTCTAATGCATTCTATCATGATTGTGATAACTACTGTTCAAGCCCTCCAGGAGTGCGAAGATTTCCCCTGAAATGCATTGGTGGTATTTGATGCACTTAACCAATAAATGTTTCAAAAACACATTAAAGTGATATGAACATTTGAACATTTGTACTAGGTGCTCCTTACATACACATGAATGAGTTTATCATCTGCTGATCGACCCCTTTGTCGTGATCAGAGAGGTAGCGGTCTAGAACGTAAACAGGGTCCACATGCATTATACTTTACAGATCTGCTTCCTCAAAGAAAAACGTTGTATATCCACCAGAGCCAATTCTCACTTCTATCAGTCCAGCACTATCACATACGCATCAGACATTTATGTTAGCATATACTCTTGAGAGGCAGAATGGAAAAAAACCATACATTGTTACCATAGTAATGCCAACCTTGTTTGCACGTACTTCTTTTTTTAACTGTCATTTTGCAGGACTTGGCAGGCGAACAAGAACAAGAAAAAGGCTGAGTCAGATGTCTTAACAACTGGCACCCGATTCGAAAAATGTGAAAAAATACGATAATCTAATATAGGTTTATTTGCCAGCTTGTTCATGAAATTATTATGGGTACACTCACTGCTAACACGCTCCTTTACAGAGATGAGCAGAAATCCTCAATTCTACGCATTGAACTGCTTTGTTCAATGAGTGAAAAAAAAGATCTACTTTTTTATTTAGAGTTTTTTTAAGTGTATTTAACTTTATTTCATTGAGTTTACTTCATTATAGTGTCTGTTATAATTGTGTGGGTTTTGTTTCATTCATTTGTGTATTTTTTCGTACTGCCACTTCACATTTTTTTTAATTTAATTTATTTTTTTCTCTAAAAAAATGAGGCTAATAATTTATGTTCAAATACCCAATATTCCATATTGAAAAAAATGAGGCTAATAAGTTGAAAAGCGCACCCCAAAGGCCAACAAAAAATATTTTTTTGCCATTTCCATCAATATCTTTAGCCGAAACGGTGAACTTTTGCAGAAATCTAACGGAAATTTAAACCCTAAATTTTACTCATTGAACTACATAGTTTAAGGAGTGAAAAAAAAGATCCACTTTTTTTAAGTGTATATAACCTTTATATATATATATATATATATATATATATATATATATATATATATATATATATATATATACATATACATATTGTAAAGGAAATTTGTAAATTCTGTATATAATTGTATTCTATTTTGTATGTATTGCACACTGCCCTCACTGTGCACACGTCACTAATAATGTTTTCATTACCTGTTTACATTCTTTCGAGTCCTGATTAGAATTAGTCTGCCTATGTTACGCCCCTTGTTACCATAAATATACAATTGTAATATTAATGTGATACCTACATAATCATGTGTATAAAAAACCTTCAATTGCATCACAATAAAGCAGAACAATTATTTGGAAAGATGCAGAGTGTATCCTTTGTGTCTGTTCCCTACTGCAGTAGTTATTATTAATTTGGAACCGCTAATCAATATGAGGATGGGAGTTGCCTATCTATAAATTTCCATGTCAATATATATATCTATATATATTATATAGTTATAATTATATAAATATATTATAATTATATATATATATATAATTTACTTTACATCGTGATAGTGTTCTTTGCTATTGAATGTTATAGCGGGGGATTAATACAGTAAGGGAAAGCTAGAACCCTTGTCAACTTTGTATTTCTGTCTGTATGGGGTACTGTACCCCATATACTGTACTGTGTTTTTAGTATAGCACCTTGGTCACAGCACCCTCCCGTGCTTCTTTCCACACCTACCTCCTGGGCAGGGCCTTTTGACTGGGACTGGAAGAACTTTTATACCATCCAGAGGGCCCTCCATTGTCTTGCACTTTGGCACCCCATAGCACCTATTTTTTTTTTGCACTTTTTTGCACAGCACATATGAACTTCACTCACTCCTGAATAGTAGGGTATTGGGATCTGCATAACCTGCTGGTGGCACTGTGCTTCCCAGAGTGTAAGGATGTAGTTCTGGTGTCTACCAGTGGGTGTCTCCCAGCAGCCAGCAGATCCCAGTAATTAGTTTCCACCTGATTTTGGCTGCTGGGAGGGTATTTAGGTATTTAGTGCCTCTTGCTTCAGTGTTTTGCTCTCCAAGCCATTTATTCTGATTCTGACCCAGATCTTGCTCCAACCTACATCCTGTGCCCTAGTACTGCCTCTTATCTGCTTCTCTTGTTCCTGATCCCAGTACTGGCTCCCCCTTCCCATCTGATCCCTGCTTCCCCAGTTTACCTGGTTGATTTGTGTTCCCCATTTTGGATATACATTGTATATAGTTTGTTAGTTAGGCTTTCTGTTACTCTGTTGCTAGTTATATTTTTGTCATTAGGATATGGTTCGCTTATATCTACATGTTTTCTGTCTGATGGTGCTTGGATGGGTAATGTTTCACTGTAAATAAATCTCACTTAGGCTCCATGCACACTAGGAGTTTAAAAAACTACTGCAAAAATGCTAAGCAGTGTTTGAAGCAGTGTTTATGAGCGGTATCGTTTTTGTCAAGGAGAGGGCAGCTTTTTTTTGGGGGGGGGTCCCCTCGATTCATACCAGGTCCTTCGTACCAGACTTGAGCATGCAGGAAAAGGGAGGGCGACCAAACGCCCCCCCGCGCGCCTGAACCATATAGGGGGGTTTGCTCCCCACCACAAAGCACCTTGTCTCCAACACTGGCCTGGTAGTTGTGGTGTCTTATCAAAATATGGAAGCCCCCTTTAGGGAGACCCCAGATGCCGGCCCCCTATGTGAATGAGTATGGAGTATATTGTATCCGGTGTTAGTTTTGCTCTTCATGTAGGCAGGTGCCTACATGCTAGTCTGCCACTAGGTGACTGCAGAATAGTGTCTGGTTACAGAATGTAGTGTCATCATGTGTTAGGCCCCTTATAGTTAGAGCCCTCCTGTAGTGATGTCATGGGTGAGATATAAGCCAGATATAAGCCAGGTTGGAAGCCCTAGTACAGTTGGGAGCATAGGAGCCAAACACCCCCAGTAGAGGCCCTGGACAGGGCTGGAGTTCGAGGAGAGATAGACCTGCACCAAGAAGAGCCAGCTGTAGATTTTCTGACCCTTATAGAGGTGGGGGCTTGAGTGGGTTGTGAAAAGCATTTTAGGCCTTTTAGGCCAGGCCAAGAGTTCCCTGAGTATGCCTATACCCCTGGGGATCCAGGGAGAGGTGATTGCAGAGATCCTATCCAGTGAGTACTAACCATTCCCCGAGTGGCCAGCTGCAATTGATACCCCCCCCCCCCCCGCGCTCGTTGTCTGCCAGTCGGTCCGGCACTTACCCCATCTAGGTGGCAGTCATCGGTCAGCGGCTGCTGTGTCCTCTCCTCCATCATGGTGGCTTCTGCCATGCATCTACTCCCTGCCTCCTAGATATCCAATACGACGGCTTCCGCCGTGCATCTCCTCCCCTCCTTCTAGACATTCAATAGGATCGCCTGTCCTTTCAGCAAATCGGGTGACAGCCTTAAGATCCGCTTTCTGCATGACCGGGAGGAGGATCAGTTTTACAATAGCGAATGTTCATTCGCTATTGTAACACACCTGGGTGAGCTCGGTTCACAGTGCTCTGCGCCCAAAGCCCACCCTATTTTGAAGCCTATTAGAGACTTTGGCTCTAATCAGGTGCTTCAACCTCCCCCCCATTGGAATCCATGCGTCCGGTGTCCTGCAAGGGGCCGGACACATGGATGGGGGGGCGGCATTTAATGAGTGGGCTTCCCCTGGTGAGTACTAATGACCCCAGGTGGAGAGAGGCTAAGTAGGGAAGATGGCTTGCTTTAATGATTGCACTATGCCTTGACATGTGACTACTGCGGCCCATCCATTAAATGTAATTGACTATGTACTTTCACGAAACCCCAGATAGTATGTCAATGTGGTGTGACTGTTGTGCCATTTTCCAAGCACCACCTACTTATGTGTGGGCATTCCTTCCTTGGGATATAAAGGTCAAATATGGGGAATGCCGTGTTGAGGTCCCTGGCACAGAGTGGGGCACAATATGGCGGGAGGTATAGCCTCAGGAGGACAGTCACAAGGCAGGGACTTGTGCTTTGGGTACCAATATCCAGGTAATTGCAAAGCCCCTCTTACATGCAGAGCTTAAAACTAGATTTAAAAAAATGTCTGTCTATATCCCTAATGTGGGTTTTTCACACTTGCCAAGTAAAACTGGTTATGGGTCAATATTTCTAAGGGAGGCCAAGTGAGCATTAAAAAGTTGAAATTATTCCTTATTCTATCCAAAACTGTAAAAAAAAAAGTTTTTTGTTTTTTTTACAAACATTTTAATCCTTCTTCTCCTTACAGTTTTCTTATCACATACAGACCAGTAAAGGTAATGGATAGGCAGGGCTGTCTCCAATGCAGGTTCAATATGGCCTCTCAGTGGCTTACCTTTGACCTTTACCTCCAACATCTCATGGTCATCTTCAATGCCATGCTGGACATGGCACTTGTAAATCCCTGAATCGTTGCTTATCAGCTCTTTGAGGACCAGCGTGACGTCATATGCTGAAGTCGTGTAGTGCGGGAGAGAGGCCCGTAATCTGTAAGCCTCATTGATCTTGACCTTGTGGCCCCGAGCCACCAATATTTCAACTTCTTTACCATTGGAAATGAAGGTCCATTTCACCCGAGGTGTGGCCAGCACAGCCCGGCGGCCCACAGTCACTTCTTCCGCTGGTGACTGGTACGTGATGTGGCAAGGGATGGTCAACGTGCCCGACAACACAGCTTTCGTTGAAGAGTTTCCAATCCTCACCCTTAAGCTCTTGTAATCTTCTGGAAAGGGAAAGAACATTAATGAAAAATCAGGCTTAGGCAGGGCACGGTGCCAAACCACATCTGTCCGACCACAGAATATTTTATGTTTTACAGGAAATTAACACTCTTCACTTTTTTCAGTGTTGACATTTTGAAAGGAAATATGGAAACCATCGATCAGGACACTCTTTGAACTAACAGCTATCATTATTGGAGGAGCAGATACTTTACATAAAACCACAGATTAGTGCTTAAAGCCAACATTACCTTGACAAACGCTGAGACTAAAAAGCCGGCTAAATTGTCAACTCTGCAGTGCTTTCTTAGGGCTCTTGTAGAACCATCTAGGTCAGTCTTTCTCAACCTTTTCAACATGGAGGAAGCCTTGAAATATCTTTCCGGGCTCAGGAAACCCCTGCTAATAATCGCTATATCTAAAGCTAAGGGTACATCAGTGTAATGGTCAGTGGGAAGAATATCACCTACATTAATGGTCATTGGGAGGAATGCCTCTTACATTGGTGGTCAGTGGGAGGAATGCCTCTTACATTGGTGGTCAGTGAGAGGAATGCTCCTTACATTGGTGGTCAGTGGGAGGAATGCCCCTTGCATTGGTGGTCTTTGGTAGGGATGGGCTGTCTGTTCAGATCGAACATGAGTTTGACTTGAACACTGGCCAAATAGCGAACAATTTGGGGTGTTCGCGGCAAATTCGAAAGCCGCGGAACACCCTTTAAAAGTCTATGGGAGAAATCAAAAGTGCTCATTTTAAAGGTTAATATACAAGCTATTGTCATAAAAAGTGTTTGGGGATCTGGGTCCTGCCCCAGGGGACATGTATCAATGCAAAAAAAAAGTTTTTAAAAACAGTAGTTTTTTCAGGAACAGTGATTTTAATAATGCTTAAAGTGAAACAATAAAAGTGAAATATTCCTTTAAATTTCATACCTGGGGGGTGACTATAGTATGCCTGTAAAGTGGCGCATGTTTTCCGTGTTTACAACAGTCCGAGAGCAAAATGACATTTCTAAAGGAAAAAAAGTCATTTAAAAGTACTAGCGGTAGCGCCGGCAGGTATAATGAATTGTCGGGTCTCTGCAATACTCTGCAATAAAAGTAATTGGAAAAAACAGCCTGGGGTTCCCCCACAAAGCATTACCAGGCCCTTTGGGTCTGGTATGAAAATTAGGGAGAACCCCGAACCCAAATTAAAAAAAGAAAATGCGTGGGGGTCTCCCCAAATTCCATACCAGGCCCTTCAGGTCTGGTATGGATATTAAGGCGAACTCCATGCCAAAATTTAAAAAAAAAATGGCATGGAGGTCCCCCTCAAAATCCATACCAGACCCTTTAGGTCTGGTATGGATTTTAAGGGGAACCCTGTGTCAAAATTTTTTTTAAAATGGCGCGGGGGTCCCCTAAAAATCCATACCAGATCCTTATCCGAGCACGCAACCTGACAGGCCGCAGGAAAAGAGGGGGGGATGAGAGAGCGCCCCCCCTCCTGAACCGTACCAGGCCACATGCCCTCAACATGGGGAGGATGTCCCCATGTTGATGGGGACAAGGGCCTCATCCCCACAACCCTTGCCAGGTGTTTGTGGGGGTCTGCGGGCGGGGGGCTTATCGGAATTTGGAAGCCCCCTTTAACAAGGGGACCCCCAGATCCCGGCCCTCCCCCCTGTGTGAAATGGTAATGTGGTACGAATGTACCCCTACCATTTCACAAAAAAAGTGTCAAAAATGTTAAAAAAGACAAGAGACGGTTTTTGACAATACCTTTATTAATGTCTTTTTCTTTCCCCGCTTTTTCTTTCATCTTCTTCTGGTCTTCATTCCGTTTTCTTCCTCCATCTTGTTCTTTCTCCGCTTCTTCCTCTTCTTCCTCCGATCCTCTGCTTCTTCCTTTGGTCTTCTCATCCATATCTTCCTCCGGCGTCTTCTTCCCAGCTTCGTTCTCCAGACAATCCGCATCCATGGGAGGTTCCCGTTGTGTGACGCTTCTGTTCTTCTGACAGTTCTTATATAACTGAGGGCGGGGCCACCCGGTGATCCTGCCCCCCTCTGACCCACTGGGACTTCACAGGGACTGCCCTATGGCTTTCCCCATGATGTCAGAGGGGGGCGGGGTAACCCGGTTACTTGAAGAAACCAGCATTCATTGGCTGGTGAAACGCGTCAGTGTGAACAGCCACAACCGTTAATGTGGTGAGAGTATCTTTAACCCACCTGTTTTACTTATATACGGATGCGCCCAGTATGTTCCTGTATTACCTCCCCTGCTGATATTTCCAGGAGACCTGTCTGCAGTGTCTATAGTCTATGATCTGGAAACATTCGTATCATGTTTCATTACATTATTTGGCTTTAGTGCAATCCTTTCTGGCTATAAACTGGACATTCTGAGGGTTTTCTTTATTATCTAATTCATGGACTTCCTATCCTTAATTTAATACCCTCAGCTAGACCAGGACAGCAATTCACCCCTACACCCACCCAGTATATTCCATGTTTGCCATTTGACTGAGCATATTGATTAACAGGAGTTACCTACAGATATCTTCAGTCTGACTCTGACTCTGTTGCTAAACGAATATGCCTAAACAACAACATTAATGCTTGAAAGTGGTGATTGGGGTGTGTATGTGACATGCGCAGCTGCGGTTCCCCCTGTTTATAATTACTTGACAACGTTGTCTCTTTTAAAGCAATCTGTGTGTACACCATCAATCTGCCTATCTTTTTCTTAATATTTTGTTGTGATTATTTCTATTTAATAAAGCTTGTTTGTATCATATTTTGTGGTCTAGTTTTGCCCTCTTAAGAGAACCTTTTTTTTTCTTTTTTTTTTCTTTGTTTCACTTTTAGGCATTATTAAAATCACTGCTCCAGAAAAAACGGCCGTTTTTAAAACTTTTTTTTAAAATGGATACATGTCCCCTGGGGCAGGACCCGGGCCCCCAAACACTTTTTATGACATTAACTTGCATATTAACCCTTAAAATTACCACTTTTGATTTTTTCACATTCGTGTCCCATAGACTTTAACAGTGTTCGCACAAATTTTTTGCCTGTTCGCATGTTCTGGTGCAAACCGAACAGGGGGGTGTTCGGCCCATCCCTAGTCATTGGGAAGAATGTCCCTTACATTGGTGGTCAGTGAGAAGAATCTCCCTTACATTGGTGGTCAATGGGAAGAATGCTCCTTGCACTGGTGGTCAGTGGGAGGAATGCCTCTTACATTGGTGGCCAATTGGAAGAATGCCCCTTGCATTGGTTGTCATTGGGAAGAATGCCTCTTACTTTGCTGGTCAGTGGGAAGAATGCCCCTTACATTGGTGGTCAACCTTTTTAACATGGAGGAACCCTTGAAATATCTTTCCGGTCTCAGGAAACCCCTGCTAATCATCACTATATCTAAAGCTGAGGGTACATCAGTGTAATGGTGAGTGGGAAGAATGCCCATTACAATGGTGGTGATTGGGAAGAATGCCCCTTGCATTGGTGGTCATTGTGAATAATGCCTCTTACACTGGTGGTCACCGGGAAGAAAGTTTCTTACATTGGTGGTCAGCGGGAAGAATACTTCTTACATTGGTGGTCTGTGGGAAGAATGCCACTTACACTTGGGTGATTGGTGATCAGTGGGAGGAATGCTCCTTACATTGGGGGTCAGTGGGAAGAATGTTCCTTACATTGGTGGTCAGGGGAGAAATGCTCCTTACATTGGTGATCAGTGAGAAGAATGCTCCTTACATTAGTGATCAGTGGGAAGAATTTTCCTTACATTGGTGGTCATTAGGAAGAATGCTCCTTACATTAGTGGTTAGTTTGAAGAATACTCCTTTTATTGGTGGTCAGTGGGAAGAATGTCTCTTACATTGGTGATCAGTGAGAAGAATGCTCCTTACATTGGTGATCAGTAGGAAGAATGTTCCTTACATTGGTGGTTATTTGGAAGAATCCACTTAGAGATAGCTAAAAAGTTCAATGGCATCAGTGGTTACTTATCTGAGAAGCAGAAATTACTCATTGATCAAGGAACACCTAGCAGCCTCTGAAGGAACCCTTCCATGGAACCCTGTTTGAGAATTAGTTATCTAGGTCTTTTGATACATGTCCAAACTGTGCTTCCTGTTATGGAACAATTGTGCAAATTACGTATCAGACTAGACTAGATAGACCTACAGAGAATTAGAGCACCAAAACCCTCCAAGGATGAGATCACCATTCAGCCAATCAGAGCACAAGCATCCTCACAGGACTAGCATAACCAAAAGCCAAAGAGGGCCTTAGACTGTTCATTAAACTAAATCAATCTTTAGCCAATCAAAGCATCAGCCTGGGCTGCTAACTCAGATTTTTTTTCTTTTACAGACAACCCACCATCAAAATATTACAGAATTGATGTAGAAAAAGGTAGAAAGCTCACTATTCTTAAAGCCACCTAAATTCAGAAAAAAAACCAACACATTTTAAGACTCATACATTCTTCATTAGGGCTAAACATGGTAAAAACATGGTAAATAAAAGGAAAACTATCAGTTCTGAAGGGAAGACGACACTTAACTTGAAATGCCGTCTACTTCTGGGATTAGAGCGGAGGAGCTCAGTGCCATGGCAAGCAAAAGGAAAAGTAGACTTGACTTCATATTGTCCTGGTGAGGAAAACACAATATAAAACATTATTATATCACAAAGGACAAAAAACAGTGATTTATATTTTTGGATTTGATACAAAACACATATCAGTTACTATATATTTCAATTATTTGTATTTCTGAATATCCTGTAAGGGAGTAAAGGGTGTAATGGTCATCTTTCTTAATATAGGGGGCCTTAAATGTCAGCCCTGACATCACCAAAGGGCTACATATCATATTCAGGGACTGTAATGCCACATAAAGCTGTCAGAGAAAGGCAGATTTGCAGCAGGAGATAGCCAGTGATTATGGGCGTGCGTCATAGATGGTCAGCGACTGCAAGACATACTACAGGAGATGATCAGAGGGTGCAGACATACTACAGGAGACAATAAAAGATTGTAAGAAATTGTAGACATACTACAGGAGATGGCCAGAGACTGCAGACATAATACAGGGGATGATAAGAGATTGTAGACCTACTACAGGAAATGGTCAGAGACTGCAGACATACTACAGGAGATGGTCAGAGACTGCAGACATAGCACAAAAGGGCTACATACCATACTACCAAAGGGCTATATATCATATTCAGTGACAGTAATGCCACATAAAGCTGTCAGAGAAAGGCAGATTTGCAGCAGGAGATAGCCAGTGACTATGGGTGTACGTCATAGATGTTCAGAGACTGCGAACATACTACAGGAGATGATAAGAGACTGCAGACATGGTACAGGAGATGGTCAGAGACTGCAGACATACTACAGGACATGGTCAGAGTCTGCAGACATGCTACAGGAGATGGTCAGAGGCTGCAGACATACTACAGGAGATGGTCAGAAACTTCAGACATACGACAGGAGATGATAAGAGATTGTAGACCTACTACAGGAGATGATCAGAGAGTGCAGACATACTACAGGAGATGATAAGAGATGGTAGACATACCACAGGAGATGGTCAGAGACAGCAGACATAATACAGGGGATGATAGGGCCAGCCCTATACGGAATGGGCTCATCAGTTCCGATCGGTAGATGCATGGGTCTCCGGCTGTCAGGGAACTACCTTAGCTACAGATGCTGTCCAACTGATCCTACTGGAACAGTTTTACAACCAATCCCCTAGTGAAGTTCGCCAGTGGGTCCAAGACCAAAAGCCCTTGATGGTAGACAAAGCAGCGGAACTAGCTGACCAGTATATGGATACCCGGAGATCCCACCAACCAGAGCCTTGTGGCATCTCCAGACCACCGTCGGTACCTGCCCATATCCAACCATCCACCCAGCAGTCAGTTGCCCTCCCTGCAATGGCCCGACCGGCGGCTATACCCATCAAGAAGACTGCACCTCGCTGTTATGGGTGTAATCAAATGGGACACCAACAAGCTAACTGTCTTTGAAATGTCAACGTCACTTCATGGAACCGTGCTGCCCCTGGCCCAACCCGTGCGGCTGCTCATTACCTGGAAGCCACCCCACCATCTACCTCAACTGGCCTGGGTGAAAAGGAATTTGGGCTACTCCATGAGGTGAACCCGATACAAGCTGCTGCCAATGACAATCGCAGGCATCACCGACAGGCCGTATTGGTGAATGGGCGACCCGCCCAAGGACTCAGGGATAGCAGAGCTACTGTTACTTTGGTGCAACCCAGGAGGGTTACAATGACTGAGAGGTCCATAGCTGTGAAAGTAGCTGGAGGCAAAGTTTTACGCATCCCTACTGCCCAAGTGCATATGGATTGGGGCTCAGGATACAGAGACTTGGAAGTTGGAGTTATGAGAGATATACCTGCAGATGTTCAACTTGGAAATGATTTGGGACATCTTTCTTCATCTTTCCATGTGGATTTATCCCCAGAAGCCTTCCCTGTGACCACCTGGCAGCAAGCAAGGCGAGCGGAGGAGGCACTCGATGATGGGACCCAGGTGAGGCCTAACTTCCCTAACCCCGACCAGACTGTACCACCCTTTACCTGGGCCACCCCGACTGACTTCACCCGGGAACTACTATCTGACTCGACAGTAGCTAGTTACCGGGAGAGGGCAGGGATGGACCCCGGAGGATTAGAAAGGGAACGGATAGAGTGGGATCAGGAATTACTTTATTGGGTGACCGAAGGGAAGGGATCTCATCCAGTACCCAAGCGACAGCTGGTCGTGCTGCAGAAATATCGGCGTGACCTGCTTAGCATCGGACATGACATTCCCCTAGCTGGTCACTTTGGAGTGACCAAAACTGTTCACCGTTTGACTCAGCTATTCTTCTGGCCAGGGATAACTGGGGATATTAGACAGTATTGCCGTACCTGTGATACTTGTCAGCGTGTGGGAAAGAAGGGCGACCAATCTAAAGCTCCTTTGTACCCCCTAACGATCATAGCTGAGCCCTTTAGCCAGATAGCCGTAGACCTGGTAGGACCATTACCCCGACCCAGTCCCTCTGGGAAGAGATATATCTTGACAGTGGTGGATTATGCTACTCGTTACCCGGAGGCAGTTCCTCTGACAAACATCCATGCAGAGACAGTAATGGAAGCCCTGCTCCAAATCTTTGCCAGGGTGGGTTTCCCTCAGGAGATTATTTCAGACCAAGGGACTCAGTTTACTGCAGACCTAATTCAGCAGTTGAGGAAGCTCTGTTGAACTAAGCCTATACACAGCTCTCCCTACCACCCCCAGACTAATGGACTATGTGAGCGGTTCAATGGAAAGCTAAAGCAATTGCTGCGGACGTTCGCAACTCCCATCATCCCTAGATTTTCCATTTCCCAACGATAGTTGATTCCAAAGTACTTTACCAAAACTCCCAGTTTCCAAGAGAATTTCTGAGCAATGAAAACTCCCAGTTCCGCTCATCCCTAGATGTTTAATTCACAGTATCTTCATATTTGTCAACGTTGACTATGTTATTCAACGTTAGTTGACTCTAAAGTGTTTTACCAAAAACTCCAAGTTTCCACCAGGTTTTCTGGGCATTGAAGACTCTTGGTTCCATTCCCCGTGTCTTCACTATAGTCAGCGAAAATTGACCCTAAAGCATTTTACCAAAATCTCCCAGTTTCCACCAGAATTTCTGGGCAATGAAAACTCCCAGCTCCCATTGTCTTCATTTTACTCTATGTCTGCTACTGTCATTGAACCAACTTCTAGTTTATTGAATCTAAAGAAAAGTTGGTTGTTTCTCTAGAGCTCCATTTTTAAAGTCTCTTGATAGATTTG
This sequence comes from Lithobates clamitans, assembly GCA_037952925.1. NCBI lineage: Eukaryota > Metazoa > Chordata > Amphibia > Anura > Ranidae > Lithobates > Lithobates clamitans. The sequence goes on from JBBGZY010000791.1 coordinate 160,751, forward strand.
AAGACTGGGCCTGCTAGCCCTTTAAGAAGCAATGGATGCAGCACTTTGTCCCCTTGTTGTCTCAGATCTTTTGAAAACAAATTTCTTTCCTCCCTGTTCCCATAGCCCTGCCCCGCTTAATGAATAGGCTCAGGGTGAGGAGGGTTGGCTGCCCTACAATAGAGAGCCGGTTCCCAATACAGGCCAAATCTGTGGAGGGATAATAGAGGGGACTAGTGGTCTCTTAGTATTCTGGGCATGCCGGTAACTATGCAAGCCTCTACAGGAGCCATTATGTGTCCCGGCAGCCCCCCAATGCCTATGATCACAAAGACGCTTTCTCCAACGGATGAAAGGAGACGCGGACTTGGACCTTGTTGTTTCGTTAGGCCCCCTCCTTGGCTGAGCAGTAAAACTTTATAGGCATGGTTAGTCCTTTGATAGCGTTGTGTGTCTTCAGAAACACTGGTATCTAATACCTTCCTGTGTATCTTAGTATGCTGTAATTCCAAGAGAAGTCCGGGAATAAAATAAAGAACATATAAAAACATCAGTTCATGAACTGAAACAATTCAAGGCTTCTTTTTAAATGTGATACTTTGAACATATATGAAACCATGGAGAAGACACGTATGACTACCCCACTTACTCTCCCCTACTTTATAAGGAACTATGGTCCAAACTTTTATTAAATAGACAGATCAGCTTTATGTACAGTACATAATGTTATCAATCTAAATTCATGTTTTAAAAATCTTGCTTCTATCTATAGTTTATAATTATATATATGTACATATGGGCAGCCATATTTGTTTATTACATAGGCAGGTTCTGCTTCCTGCTTAGTAGTGCTTAGAAGTCAACTATCTGGTGAAATCATAGGTTCTCTTTGCTCTTTTCCTCCTCCAAAGGTGCGTGGGTCGTAAATGCTACAGTCATCGGTGTAATCATTTATGGGCCCAAGGAAGGGGGCGGGACCTTGACACCCTGAGCTCACGGGAAGTGGGTTGAATCATACTGGGAATCATTCAACCTGGAAGTAGACTGGTGCGGGATCTGAGAGCAGGCAAGTTGGCAAAGGGAAGATCCAGAGGGGAGGTAGCAGTTGACCTTTCTATTTTGAACTTTTGACAGGGACTCAGTATTTCATCCTTTTTGCCCAAGCTGGACTTATGCTTTAATGCTAGTTGTTCTATCCCACCTATATGTATTTTTTTTCTGTTATGGCATTGAACTGTATCTGGTTATTATTGTTCTGATGAATTCTGACATCTTTTGGTGGTTTATTTATGTGATTTGGCAGGGGCGTTGCTAGGTCTACAAAAGATCTGGGGCTAGAGCCCATAGCAGCGTAGTAAAGAAAGTCATACGCTTGGGCGGGCATACACATGTATATACAGTAATATATGTGTGGGTGTATATATATCCCCAGAGAGCCCCCCACTTACATCAGGGTCCCCAGAGAGCCCCCCCTTACATCACCTTACATCAGGGTCCCCAGAGAGCCTCCTTCTTACATCAAAGTCCTCAGAGAGCCTCCCCCTTCCATCAGGGTAGCCAGAGGGCCCCCCCCCCACTTACATTAGGGTTCCCAGAGAGGCCCCCTTACATTAGGGTCCCCAGAGAGCCTCCTCTTAAATCTGGGTCCCTAGAGAGCCTAGGCCTTAAAATCAGGGTCCCCAGAGAGCCTCTCCCTTACATCAGGGTCCCCAGAGAGCCCCCCCCCACTTACATAAGGGTCCCCAGAGAGCCTCCCCTCCCCTTGGGGACCCCTGCAGAGACTCGGGGCTATTGGCCTCAGATTCGGGGCTATAGCCCCAATAGCCACCCCCTAGCAACGCCCCTGCAATTTGGTATCTCCCTCTGTTCTCCCCTCCTGTTTTGTACTAACTTTACTCCTAGTTAGACCTTCCCTGTTTCGATCGTGTTCTCTCATGTTCTTCCCTGTAATTAGGGAAGGTTAACTAAAACTGGAACACTCAGAATCTGGTGCAAGGTAGCCAATCAGCTTCTAACTTCAGCTTGTTCTGTTAAGCTTTGACAAAAAAAAAAAAAATCTGGAAGCTGATTGGTTTCTATGCAGAGCTGCACCAGATTTTGCACTCTCCAGTTTTGGTAAATCAACCCCTATTGTCTTCTTACACCTCAAAAGACTAGAAAAACATCCTCTGTACTGCACTTGCCTAAAGTAAACGTGCATCGGATTCAAGTTCTTGGTCGTATGAAGAGTTACGCTGCCTGTGGATGCTGCCAAGCCAGCAAATTACCATACTGTCTGGACAGCCTGAGTCTATGGAGGGATGTTGATGCCTAAAGCAGCATTTAGAAGCAGAACAATAGTAATAATGTGATCTGGTAACGCTAAGGTGCCCTTTTCGATTAATATGAGTTTTAATGACAGGTCCACTTTTAAAACAGGCATGCTTTTAAGAGAGGAGCTTTTTTCAGCAGCAACGTGGCAGAGAGTTAAATAATTGTAACATCTAGCTAGACAAAAAAAGTATTTTCTTTCCATCAGTATTAAGCGGTTTCCTTTTCTTGCTAGCGCCAGGAGCTCTGGAATGACGCAGCTTTACCGAGGAACTGTTTTATCCAAGATAACCGCCGACGGGAACTTTCTATAGCTACCAACGCCTAATCTGTCCTCTGCCACATGCTAATCCTGCAAATTTTATTGAGGTTAAAATTAACTTGTCTAAAGCCCCGCTAATTTTTCCCATGTGCATGCTGGGAGGCAGAAATTTCTGCCAGAACAGATTTAATTGATTGTGACAGCATGCAAAAGTGCCGGAGGATAAGTGGTTTAGTCACCCCATTATCCTCTGCCGTAACAGTCAAGTGGTGACCACTTTGTAATCCATGCCAGGGAGCTTTGAGAACCCTTGAGGTGGAAAGCTGCTTTTAACCAACAGCACCGGTTTCAGGAATCCGGTGGAGGGCTACTCTTGACCAACAGCACCAGATTCAGGAATCAATTGGAAGGCTACTCTTGACCAACAGCACCGGTTTCAGGAATCCGGTGGAGGGCTACTCTTGACCAACAGCACCGGTTTCAGGAATCCGGTGGAGGGCTACTCTTGACAAACTGCACCGGTTTTAGGAATCCATTGGAAGGCTACTCTTGACCACTAGCACCGTTTTCAGGAATCCATTGGAAGGCTACTCTTGACCAACAGCACCAGTTTCAGGAATCCGATGGAGGGCTACTCTTGACCAACAGCACCGGATTCCGGAGGAAGGCTACTCTTGACCAACAGCACCAGTTTCATGAATACAGTGGCAGGCTACTCCTGACCTACAGCACTTCTTTCAGCACTAGGGTGGTGAGCTACTCTTGACCAACAGCACTGTTTTTAGAGGTCCGGTGGAGGGCTACTCTTTACCAAAAGCACAGTTTTCAGGAATCTGGTGGAGGGCTACCCTTGACCAAAAGCACCTGTTTCAGGAATCCGGTGGAGGGCTACTCTGGTGGTGCTAGCCCTCCACCCGAACGGGAATCCAGTGAAGGGCTAGCACCAATTTCAGGAATCCAGTAGGGGGCTACACTTGACCAACACTTGTTCACTCTTGAGAAGAGGAGATTAAGGAGGGATATGATCAACATGTATAAATATATAAGGTGTCCATAAAGTGAACTTGGTGTGAGTTATTCACTTTACAGTCAACAACACTGAGGACAAGAGGGCACTCTTTACGTCTAGAGGAAAAGAGATTTAAAGTACGGAAAGGTTTCTTCACAGTAAGAGCTGTGAAAATGTGGAATAGACTCCCTGCAGAGGTCGTTCTGGCCAACTCAGTTGATATGCTTTAAGAAAGGCCTGGATTCTTTCCTAAATTTACATAATATAACTGGGTACTAACATTTATAGGTAAAGTTGATCTAGGGAAAATCTGATTGCCTCTCTGCAATCAGGAAGGGATTTTTTCCCCTGCTGTAGCAAATTGGATTCTGCTTTTCTGGGGGGGGGGGGTTTTCGCCTTCCTCTGGATCAACTGTGGGTATAGGATTGGGTATATGGGGGATGTATGAAATTTTTTTTTTTTTTATGGTTGAACTAGATGGACTTGTGTCTTTTTTCAACCTGACTAACTCAGTAACTATGTAACAGCACCGGTTTTAGTAATCCAGTGGAAGGTTACTCAGGACCTACAGCACCGGTTTCCGGAATCTGGTGGAGGGCTACTCTTGACCAACTCTCCTGGTTTTAGGAACAAGGAGAGAGGAGTCAGCCATAATGTTTCACCAGCTTCATCTTTTTGCAGCTTTGTTGTTCAGATCAAAGAATTTAAGGTTGAACTTCGGGGAAACTTAAAAAATACCCTTGTAGTAGGACTTTACCCATGCTGCAAGATTTAAATGCTAAGTTTTTTCAAGGGTACCATTAAAAATGCAGTTTCACTTACCTTAACCCTTCACTCATGCTGGTTTACTCCTCTCCGTGCAATCTTTTCCTTGAAGCCACTTCTCTTCGTCACTGCCTCTGCTGGTCACACTCTGATGTAATCATCTATAATGTAGCACCAACAGTCCTGCATTGTAAGCAAGGGCCCACCCCCAACCTTCAAAATCAGAAAGCAGAAGTGACTGCCAGCTGCATGGGGGAGCAAGAGATAAGGTAAAATAAGGTGGAGAGGTACTCTTGCCCAACAGCACCAGTTTCGGGAATCTGGTAAGGAAACAATGGAGCACCAACAGTTCTGCATTGCAAGCAAGGGCCCCCGAGGGTCGGCCCATAACTTTGAGAGTCAGAGAGAAGAAGTGAGTGCCAGCTGCCTGGGGAGCAATGGATAAGGTAAGATAGGGTGCAGGGGTACTCTTGACCAACAGTACTGGTTTCAGAAATCCAGTAAAGGAACAATAGAGCGCCAACAGCCCTGCATTGCAAGAAAGGGTACTGAGGGCCTGCCCACAAGCTTGTGAGTTGGAGAGTAGAAGTGAGTGCCAGCTGCCAGTGGAGCAATGGATAAAGTAAGATAAAGAGGAGGGTTACTCTTGACAAACAAGACCGGTTTTGGGAATCCGGTAAAGGAACTATGAAGCACCAACAATTCTGCATTGCAGACATGGGCACCGAGGGCCTGCCCACAACCTTGAGAGTCAGAGAGAAGAAGTATATGCCAGCTGCCATTGGAGCAGGGGATAAGGTAAGATAAGGTAGAGGGGTACTCTTGACCAACAGTACCGGTTTAAGGAATTCAGTAAAGAAGCAATGGAGCACCAACAGTCCTGCATTGCAAGCAAGGGCGCTGAGGGTCTGTCTACAACCTTGAGAGTCAGAGAGCAGAAGTGAGTGTCAGCTGCCAGTGGAGCAATGGATAAAGTAAGATAAGGTGGAGGGGTACTCTTGACCAACAAACCTGGTTTCTAGAATCCGGTAAGGGAGCAATGGAGCACAAACGACCCTGCATTGCAAGTGAGGGCACAGAGGGCCTGCCCACAACCTGGACAGTCGGAGGGAAGAAATGAATGCCAACTGCCAGGGGAGCCAGAGATAAGGTAAGTAAAACTGCATTTAAATAGTACCCTAAGCAAAAACAAGTAATGAAGCTGACAAAGTCATGGTGAAAGAGAAAAGGGCCTTCACCAAACTTTTGCTACAAGGTTGGCAGATCACAGTTGTTTAAAATTCAGCGGCTTGTTTTGAGAGAGCAATAGAAAATCTGACAAGGTGAAAATCCTTTCACAATCCACCCATCACTTAAAAGTAAAAAAAGTTTTGGCTTTAGATACATTTCATATCACACTATAAAAATGAGGAACTCCTGGTCATAGCATAAAACAACTCAACATCCTATTGGCGATCGGATCTGCTATCCTTTGTAAAGTCAACTCTTTTTTTCAGCAGTGAAATAGTGAAAGAGAAGGAAAGTACAATGTATTTTGTGGTCCTGCCCATTTCAGCTCCCGAGAAATATGTTGTAGCAGGAATGAGATCATGAATGGACACGGCGGTGCAATGGCTGCCAGCCAACGAGCCATCATGGATGTCTTGTGGGTAACTTCTTGGCAGATGCTGCTGATGGATCACTACCAAAATTTTGTCTCCAACAGACGCTATCGGTTAAGTCTGAGACAACGAAGTGACATTGGGAACAGCTATAGATAATTCTGAATGAATGACAGCAGTGTGTGGGAGGGCCCTTCTGTCTTCTAAAGAGCACCTGTACCTCAGTAGTAAACATAAAGCTTTAAAGCAAGAGAGAAGTGGATGTGCTATGTCTATTAGTGATAAGGGTTTTCCTCCAAACTAATTTCTTTATTAACCATGAAAATAATAGGAGTATGGGAGAACAAAATTGCAAGGTTTCGCTTTGGTGAAAAATAGGACATTCCGGCAAAATTTTGCAATTAGATGAAAATCAATAAAGTTAATGGCGAAATGAACATACAAATGAAGAAGTGATGACAAAAAAAGATCAGGTGGTCTATCGAGGCTGCACCCTTTTTACATTTTCTTATTTTTTTTTTACCTTTTTGAATATAGATCCTTTGTTGCCTGACTCACTACCTCTGCTGGAATTCATTAACAAGTATCAACTACTCTTTTGGTAAAAATAAACATTTCTAAGGTTGTTTGCTAGTTTAAGGTCTCCATGTTCTTCATCTTAGCTACATATTGTAACTACTGTCAATGTTTCAACCATCCTGAACCTGTCCCAAAATGCTGCTCCCTACCTGTAGCTCTAATGCTAAACCTAACCCTAGTGTTAGCCCCAATCCTACAATACCATCACACTCTCACATCCCACCTATGGAGATCACCTCTGGAGATACCTTTGGAGACCTATGGAGATCACCTCTGGAGACCTCTGAGACCACCTCTGGAGATACCTTTGAAGACCTATGGAGACCACCTCGAGATATCTCGGAGATATCTCTGAGACCACCTCTGCAGATGCCTCTGAGACCTCCTCTGGAGATACCTTTGGAGACCTATGGAGACCACCTCTGGAGATGCCTCTGGAGATCTCTAAGGAGTTCTTTGAGACCATCTCTGACACCACCTCTGGAGATACCTTTGGAGACCTCTGGAGATGCCTCTGAGACCACTTCTGGAGACACTTTGGAGACCTCTGGAGATATATCTGTACATACATCTGAAGACCAGAATGTGATTTATTACACACTCAGCCTTACCCTGTAAATAGATTTTCCTGCTCTGGGGCAACAATTTAAGCACTAGTAGAGCGATCGTCCCTGGCGCACGCTAACTACATAGTTACCCTTTACACACACACAGTACCTACCACCATGCGTTTCAACAGAAACACACACCATTACAATACGGGTGCTCTCAACTTTGACAAACTTTTTTTTACATTTATAATTAGAGCATTCAGAGATATAGCTTAACTAAGTTTAAATATCATTTTCTTGAAAGAAAAGAAAAACAGTGCAAGAAAATATTTACAGAAAAAAAAAATACACAACACAGAGTAGTCCAATCTGATATATCAGAGTCAGTGGCTCTCATAAATGACTCTTAAGCCTCATACACATGATGAGAATATCATACGAATGAGCGTTCTTCTTTCTTTTTTTTTTTGCATGCTAGTCTCATATCGAAAACAAATAGGTTACTGGAGTTACGAAAATTCCCATAAGACATGTATTGTCTTCTTTAGTTTCTGAGCATGCGCGGTCTTGGTCACTCGATTTTTTACGGCTGAATAAATAAAAATAGTTTGTTCTGTTATCGTAGGAGAAAAATGTTCCCTTTGGGTAATTTTTCATGGTCTGTCGTGGTCGTCTCTCGAAAAGCTGTGTAATAACGATCAGATTATCGGATGATCATTCAAAAAGCGCCATTTTTCTGCCTCATTTTCTCATTGTGTGCGCTAGGCATTAGCTTTCCTTACATTTTAATAGTGAACAAAAAGTGGTGATCACCTTCAATCTCCTTAGATTGGTTTCATAAAGCAGGAAAATCTCTGCACAAGGTGGGATTTGAAGGCTCATTTACACAGGTGGCCGGGCAGGAGTCAGGGGTGTCTAAAGCACAAGGCACAGGAGTCAGGAGTTTATAATGCACAGATTACAGGGATCAGGAGTGTGCAACGCAAAGGGCCAAGGATGTGAAAGGCAGGAGTCAGGGGTATGTAATTCACAGAGTCCAAGGGTCAGGTTTATATAACAGAGTGCATGGGTCAGGAGTATGTAATACACAGAGTGCAGGGGTCAGGAGTATGTAATACACAGAGTGCAGGGGTCAGGAGTATGTAATACACAGAGTAGAGGGGTCAGGAGTATGTAATACACAGAGTGATTACCATGATATTGATGAGAAAACCAAAATGTTACGCTTGTCACCAAAGCAGGTGGTCAGAAACTCCCAGGTGGACAGGAACACAGCTGGGAATGATGGCAGAGAGGTCTGACTTGGTTTATGCTTATAAACAAAGCCATGTGATTACCATAATAGCGATGGAAAAGCCAAAATTTTACGCTTGTCACCAGAGCAGGTGATCAGAAACTCCCAGGAGGACAGAAGCACAGTTGGGAATTATGGCAGGGAGGTCTGACTTGGTTTATGCTTATAACCAAAGCCATGTGATTACCATGACTTCGATGGGAAAACCAAAGTTCTACGCTTGTCACCAAAGCAGGTGGTCGGAAACACCCAAAACTCCCAGGTGGACAGGAACACAGCTGGGAAATATGGCAGGGAGGTCTGATTTGGTTTTCGCATATAAAGAAAGCCATGTGATTACCATGACATCGCTGGGAATTACGGCAGGGAGGTCTGACTCAACCCAGCAGGTTCCACCTATAGCTACCATATACATTTTGGGTGGAATTGACCTTGTAAAAGTGAATTTTCCCTATAAGCAAGCTGATATTTTTTAGCAGAACTCCCTGGCTAATATTTTATGAACCTAACCACAAAAAAAAACCCATCACCGGGCATAATTCTGCCATCTGACTTCAGCCAATTACCGCCCTGGGCATTAGTCTGTCTAGGATCTGCAAAGACGGAAACTTTCTGACTTTTGGCATCGGAAAGTTACTTGAAAACTTTTTTCTTTTTCTTTTACAGTAAAATGAAATAAATTAGGGGGCAGCGAAGCGGAACGTCGGTCAGAACCGGCGGCCGCAGACGTCTTCTAAACGCTTTCATTTTTCTTTCCTCCCGTTGTGGCTGAGTCAGGAGTTTTTTTTTGCCCCCGCCGCCTTAATAACATATTAACCAGCAATGAAAGCACGGCGTATGAGGTCAGCCCGCCGGTGATTCACGAGGGCCGACGCGGACTGAACCACCTGATGGGTTGAAATTTATGGGCTTCAGTTCGGGAGAGCGATTCCCCCCCCCCCGCCATCAGAACATCATTACCGAAAGGTACAGCGGGGTCGCGAAAAGGCGTCATTCGCTAATTGGAAACAATTGTATGGCGCACGTGTGAAGGAACGTGAACACGCTTAGGGGATAAAAATAAACTTAGAGGACTTTTAAAGGTGGAATCCTTTTTCTTTTATATAAATAAAGCAAGTTAAAAAAAAAACAACTTTTTAACCACTTCAGCCCCGGAAGATTTTACCCCCTAATGACAATTTTTTGCGATTCTGCACTGCGTCGCTTTAACTGACAATTGCGCGGCTGTGCGATGTTGTACCCAAACAAAATTGACGTCCTTTTTTCCCCAAAAAAGGGCTTTCTCTTGGTGGTACTTGATCACCTCTGCGTTTTTTTTTTTTTTTGGGCTATAAAAATGTAAAATTTCTTTATCAATTTAGGCCAATATGTATTCTGCTACATATTTTTGGTAAAAAAAATCGCAATAAGCGTATATTGATTGGTTTTCGCAAAAGTTATAACGTCTACTATGGGATATTTTGCGGTTTTTATTTTTTCCTCTCCTCATCGCGATTGCGGGCCCTTATGCCTGATGTAAGGGGGGACGCTATTGGGGACACCTGATGTGGAATGGGACTCTATGAGGGACACCTGATGTAAAGGGACACTCAACTGGGGACACCTGATGCAAAGGGGGACTCTATTGGGGGCACCTGATGTAAAGGGGGACTCTATTGGGAACACATGATGTAAAGGGGGACTCTATTGGGGACGCCTAATATAAAAGGGGACTCTATGGGGGACGCATGATGTAAAGGGACACTCTACTGGGGACACCTAATGTAAAGGGGGATTCTACTGGGGACATCTGATTTGAAGGGGGCCTCTGATGGGGACACCTGATGTACAGGGGCACTCTATTGGGGACACCTGATGTATAGGGGGACTCTATTGGGGACACCTGATGTAAAGGGGGACTCTATTGGGGACACCTGATTAAAAGGAGACTCTATTGGGGACACCTGATGTTAAGGGGGACTCTATTGGAGAAACCTGATGTAAAGGGGATTCTATTGGGGACACCTGATGTATAGGGGGACTCTATTGGGGACACCTAATGTGAAGGGGAACTCTAAAGGGGACATCTGATGTAAAGAGGGACTCTATTGGGGACACCTGATGTAGAGGGGGACACTATTGGGGACACCTGATGTAAAGGGGGACTCTATTGAGGACACCTGGTGTAAAGGGGGACTCTGATGGGGACACCTGACGTAAGGGGGGTCTTTACTGGGGACACCTGATGTAGAGGGGGTCTCTGTTGAGGACATCTGATCTAAAGAGGGACTCTGATGGGGACACCTAATGTACAGGGGGACTCTATTAGGGACACCTGATGTAAAGGGGGACTCTATTGAGGACACCTGATGTAAAGGGGGACTCTGATGGGGACACCTGATGTAGAGGGAGACTCTATTGGGGACACCTGATGTAAAGGGGGGCTCTATTGAGGACACCTGATGTAAAGGGGGACTCTATTGAGGACACCTGACGTAAGGGGGGACTTTACTGGGGACACCTGATGTAGAGGGGGACTCTATTGAGGACATCTGATGTAAAGAGGGACTCTGATGGGGACACCTGATGTAAGGAGGGACTTTACTGGGGACACCTGATGTAAAGGGGGACTCTGATGGGGACACCTGATGTAAAGGGGGACTCTGTTGGGGACACCTGATGTACAGGGGGACTCTATTGGGGACACCTGATGTAAAGGGGAATTCTACTGGAGACACCTGATGTAAAGGGGGATTCTACTGGGGACACCTGATGTAAAGGGGGACTCTGTTGGGGATGCCTGTTGCAAGGGGGGACTCTATTGGGGACACCTAATGTAAAGAGGGACTCTATGAGGGACACCTGATGTAAAAGGACACTGTACTGGGGACACCTGATGTAAAGGGGGACTCTATTGGGGGCACCTGATGTAAAAGGAGGCTCTTTTGTGGACACCTGATATAAAGGGGGACTCTGTTGGGGATACCTGATGCAAGGAGGGACTCTATTGGGGACACCTAATGTAAAGGGGGACTCTATGAGGGACACCTGATGTAAAAGGACACTGTACTGGGGACACCTGATGTAAAGGAGGACTCTACTGGGGAATTCACCTAGGGGGGGCACACTCCACTATCTTTGCCCTGGGTGCTGGATGACCTTTTCCTGGTAATGGTCCCACTGCAAGACAAGACGAAATGCCTTGTCTCCTACTTGGCCAATTCACACCACCATGCATCACATTGTCATGTTCCATGATCTGTGAATCGGCACTGTTGTGATCCAACCACACACTGGTGTCTGGGTTCTAACCCAATGAAATGCATGTTGGGGTCTAACCCAGAACCAGCCCTTAAATCTAAAAAAAATGGACATATTTATTATTTTATTACTGGGAAGCTGGGCACATGCTTTTTAGTTGCATTGCAATGCATCCATTATAACGCAACAATGTAATAGGGCCCTAAACATTGTTGTGAGAGGTACACTTTATGTAAATTTGATTTGGTTCTTTACAATTCATCTAAAACCAAAAACATCTATTCTACTTGAATTTTTTTTCCTCCTATTTTTTACATAGGTCTTACTTTTATTCTAACATACGTCTGTCAATGTCTGTCTGTTTCCGAGGCCCAAATGTTCCTTCCGTTACACACTTTCCCACTCACAAGCTGTAGAGTGCCGGCATTCAGGAACGCCACGTTAAGGAAGGAGCTGGTGCCATGGCAACGCTATAAAAAGATTAACGAAAAACACTGCCAAGTCTACTTTAACATCCCAACGCATAACGGAAACATGTTCATAAAGTGGGTCAATTTAGTCATCAGATAGAACTGGAATTACATCAGGGTCTGATCCTTTAAGAGCCCACCACTCGTCAATGTTCCCTCTCTGTTACAAATATTAAAGGCACGTTAACCCCAAAAATGTCCGTTGCTTTACCACTTGTAATGCAGAGGAAGAACATACTGGAAGCGGTTTTATATGACTCTTTTGTCCAACTTAATTATAAAACCAGAGCCAAGACCATCTCCTTCTGCTCCGCTCTCCACCATGATTCATGGAAGTCAGAGAGTCTAGGCCACACCCACCAAAAATATTCTTTGTCCTGTAAGTAGTGCTGTGCCAATGCTACAGAGGAAGGGCAGTTTGTTAGGGAAATTGTTCTCTTAGGGACTCCATTAGTCCTCCTCCCTGAGAAGGTGAGTATCTGATTTGATGCCAAATTCCAAAAAAGGTTCAGGTGGCCATCTTAATGAGAAAGAGGGCGCACAATATTACCAATGCGCACTCGGCTCTCCACCATGATTCATGGAAGCCAAAGAGTCTATGGCACACCCAACAAATAGATTCAGACAGGTGTAGATATTCTTCTTTGCTGTAGGTGGCACTGTGTTGAAGCTACAGGGAAAGGGTAGTTTGCTAAGGGAAATTGTTCCCTTAGGGAATCCGTTAGTCCTCTCTGGGACACTAGGTATCTGATTTGATGCCAAATACCCAAGAGAGTTCAGGTGGCCATCTTAATGAGAAAGGGGAAGGACAATATTCCCAATGCACACTCCACCATGATTCATGGACGCCAAAGAGTCAAGGCCACGTCCAACAAAATAGGTTTAGGCAAGTGTAGACATTCTTCTTTCTTGTAGGTGGCACTGTGCTGATGCTACAGGGGAAGGGGAGTTTGCAAAGAGGGAAATTATTCCCTTAGGAACTCCATTACTCCTCTCTGGGAAGGTAGGTATCTGATTTGATGGCAAATTCCTGCAAGAGTTTAAATGGTCATCTTAATGAGGGAGCCTTTAAAAAAGGTTATTCCACCTCATCTGGGCACTTTTGGAGGAAGTGGTAGGTTAGGGAGAGGAACCCACTATTTAGGGACAGTTCTTAGAACTGGAAAGGTTCCTAGAGAATAGGGACAGTGCTGTAAACACTATCTGATGCTGAAGGACCTTGCAGGGACTTCTTTAGTGGTCCAGTACAGGGTTACTATACAGAATACTGCCACCCCTCCAGATGAGACTATCCTCCTGTAACATTACCGTAACTCATACTAAAGTGGCCCGCACTGATACTATCTTTTGTACCACAATATTCTTCCATCGTTATGCACTGTACACACGATCGGATTTTCTGACAACAAATGTTCGATGTGAGCTTGTTGTTGGAAAGTCTGACCGTGTGTATGCTCCATCGGACATTTGCTGTTGGAATTTCTGACAACAAATGTTTGAGAGCAGGTTCTCAAATTTTCCGACAACAAGACTTGTTGTCGGAAATTCCGAGCGTGTGTACACAATTCCGACACACAAAAGTCCATGCATGCTTGGAGTCAAGCAGAAGAGCCACACTGGCTATTGAACTTAATTTTTCTTGCTCGTCTTACGTGTTGTACCTCATCGCGTTCTTGATGTTTGGAATTTCTGACAACATTTGTGCGATCGTGTGTATGCAAGACAAATTTGCGCCAACATCCGTCAGAAAAACACCACGGTTTTGTTGTTGGAATGTCTGTCCGATCGTGTGTACAGGGCTTAAGTGTTACTATGAAACTATTACAGTGCTGAGCCCTGATGTGTATGTGTAGTCCCTCACAAGCTGGTACCTTGACTGAGGCCATGCCTACAAGGCAGTACCCAGTACTTCTGGATATGGGATCATGTGACCTACCCCCCTCTGTGACAGCGCTAGTGTTTGGTGATTCCAGTGCTGTCACTAAGTGCAATGGTCAAAGAACATAACCTGCAGAGTGCAGGGGTCAGGAGTATGTGATGCACTTATTGCAGGGGCTAGGAGTAAGTAACGAAGAAAATAAAAGCAAAATGCAGGACAGGGGTCTATAATGCACAGAATGCTGGGATCAGAAATGTGTAACGCAAGAGTGTAATTGTACTCAGAGACTCTTGTGGTAACTAGGGGAAGGGAAACAGAAGAAAACTGAAAAGGCGACCTGGGGTGTGCAGTGGTCACAAGGTCAGTATGCCTAAAAGGGGGCATACCCAAGTAGTGATAAGAGATAAGAAAAGATGAAATAAAGGGAACAGGTGGGTGAACAGGTGGGTGGGACAACAGAGAAGGAAAACCGACAGCCAGGGAGGACCAGGGGCTGGCTTATATCTGCGAGGCTCCTCCCACAAATTCAGGCAGGCTTATGCCCTACCTTCCTACTTTTACTCATAGACTCTTACGGTAACTAGGGGAAGGGAAAAAGAAGAAAACTGAAAAGGTGACCTGGGCTGTGCTGTGGTCACGAGGTCAGTATGCCTAAAAGGGGGCAAAAACAAAAGACAGTAGGATGAATATGCAAAGAAAATTTATTGAAACAAAAATAACAATGAATCATCCAAATGAAGAAAAGCTTGAGACATCTCCATGAATGGTTCCGGAATGTACCTGGAGTAGCATGATGACCTCCACCTGCCTAACCTCTTAATGACGTGAACAGGGACCCCCTGCCGCGAGGCCACAGAAGTTGCCCCTATCCTAAAAGAATGACCTGAGTAGGACTTGGTATTCAACCCCAGATTTCCTAACAGTGTGTGGCAGTGCTTGATGAAAATTGCCGAGGTGAGAGGGGCCCCATTAAATGGAAAAAGAGGACTATCCCTATGTCTATCTGACAACTGGGACAGTGTGCAGGAGCCAGGGGTGTGTAAAGCACTAAGTGCAGGGGCCAGGAGTGTATAATGCGGAGGGACATGGGACACCCGGCAGGAGATGTGGAGCAGTTGCCCTGGACACCTGATGCTAGTGACACTACAAGCCACAACAGGGGTCCCTCTTTTTAATACTGGCAGTAGGGGTACAAAGGGAAGGTGTATGTGTGCAAGGGATGGCAGCATATATATTGGCCCTTATCGTAACTTTATCAATCTACACGAGCACATTCTAAACATGTCAAAATTAGGAATGAGCTCAGTAACAGCTCAGAAGGGAGCTGTTACTCCCACCCTCTGCCACCCATTGAACTGTGGCCAGGGTATTCCCCACCCAGTAGCTATACATACACAAAGGAGCATAGATGCTTGTGACATCATTCACCCGTGACTTCACTTTCTAATTAAAGAAAAAACATTCATTGAATTCCAGTCCAGTGACTTTGCCTAAGCTGAGATGATGTCATCATTCTTCTGCAGGCAGCACAAGGAATTTCCTTAGTTTCCTCTCCCTCCGTGATCAGAATACAGATAAAATTGCACAGGCACCAGAATTTACCTGACTGTGCCATCACTGAAACCGGCATTTCAGTCCAGAAAGTAGATGCTGACCTTGCACAGTGCCTGAACCAAGATGGCCCTGTCCTTCTAGAAAGCAAAGCAGATGAAGGCATTGTCAGGGAGAATACTGTGATCTCCATGAGAGGTTATAAATATATGGAAGTGTTGCACTTACTCATCAGTTAGCATTAATTTGTAGGCAGGTGGTAGAATAAGTTCCCCTTTAAGGTGCCTCCTATCCCTGGGAAAAAGGTTGGAAGACTAGGCAGAACCTAGGAGGTGGGTCAGATAGTGGAGGAAGAGAGAGCAGAAACATCAATCTGCTGTGCTCTTGCTCTCCCCTCTTGGGGGAGGGCAGGATGCCCTGGAGTTCCCCATCCTAGTTCCTAGTTCCTGGTTTACCCTTTCCATTTCCCACATCCTGGGTCAGGAAGAACAGAGGTCCAGCTAACTGCGGGGCAACGGCAGCCACTGGCAGGGCTTGGGACCAAGAGTCTGATACATGACTGAACTGTGTTTTTCTATCGGAGCCATAATTGACTGAGGCTTTCAATAAATGAACATTAACCACATCCTTCCTTGTAGTGCCTTTATTTGGTCAGAATGCTACTCTGAAGAATTTGAGTGTGAGTTACAAACATAGTTAGTCTGGTTGAAAAAAAAATCCATCTAGTTCAATCAATAAAGGGGAAAAATGAAAAAAAAGTTCTACTGGAGTCCCCCTGCCTATCAGGCCTGGAGACTGTGCCCAGAGTCTGGAACCCCTGGGAATGAAGTGCAGGAAGCTCACAGCCAGGAGGGAGAATTGGGGGATGGTCTCTCTCTGCCACCCACACATCGGGGAGAGTTGTTGGCCAAAATCCTGTGTTGCTCAGAAGGTTAGTGTTACGTTGGGTGTTGGCTCAGTTGCCCGCTACCCGCCAATAAATTCACTTGAATAAGTATGTATGAGGCTGAGTCCACTTTAGTTGAACCTGTTGCTTTGTCTTTCATGGGCACAACACAGATCCACTTTAAGCCTCAAGCCAGTCATGGCATGGTACCAGCTACCACACCATGCCAAAAACTATTGTACTGTAAGGACTATCAAACAACAGATATAGAGCTGAGGGAGATAATGAAGGGTAGTTGGGTGGAAAATAAAGGCAGAGAGGAGCTTCAAGTACTTATGTTAGTCTTGTAAGGCTCAGTAGAAGAGTCAGTCCACCCAAAACCTATACTTTGGGTTTTGGATGATCCTGGACACCTAAACAAACGTTTTATTGGGACTTATCCTACTGGATATTTCAATTTGTATTATGGAGGGTGCAAGAGATGAAGTGCGAACACCCCAAAAGTGGATGGAAACACCAAGAACCCCAAGGTGGCCTGCAAAAGAGCCAGCAAATATGGCAGGTGTGCTCAAGCAACCTCAACATTTAAAAGGGAACAGGAGATGGCTCCTTCCACCCTGCTCCATTGTACATGAAACATCACTTTTGCATTGACTGACCCTTAAAAGTAATTAAAGTGACCATCACCTATGACAGACTGTGATGACAACCAAAAAGTGGCAATTCTAAACTTCAAAAGTGCTCATCACAGACAGCAGTTTTCCAAAATGTAAAGTAATATCTGTGCATCTAAGAACAGCTTTCTCTGAAGAAAAGGAAGCAGATCTTCTACTCTTGGTGCACTGCATAAGTCCATTGGCCACATAAAAAATAACACAGGGTAGAAGTGTCTAGGCCTAATTTTTGAGCATGTCACCTTTGTAGGAACTTTGAGGCACCTAAAGGAATCCTACATTTTTCCTTTCGGAAATGTTTTGGACTATGTATGGGCAATATTTGACTTACAAGGCCATCAACTTAGAATGGAAATACCACATCCCCTGGGAGCTGTATTGGTGCAAGTATGTGGCTCCGATCACTTCTATAGCCCTCTTTATGATAAGGGTGTTTATCCCTGTCCACCCATATCTGATTGGTTTGGTCAAATCAGTTGCAGGTGAAGTCTTCTGCTGCTGAGATGGAAAAGTGTTGGACGATGTCCTGTCCGCGTATTGCCTACCCTTTAAATTGTTTTGTATGCTTCCCCTTGAAGAAAACCTATTATGACAGCATTTTGTTGGCTGAACCTGCTGACCTCCATCTAAAAATGCTCATCTTTTCACTGTTTCCTGATGCTTTTCTGAGTTTCTGACCTGGTATGAGCAGGCAGACAAGATTAGTATCAGAGGACACGCATGATCTTGGGACTGAACAAATTTGATAACAATGGATCATACTGAACTCCAGGCAACCAACATTTTCAAAGCATGTGGTCAGCAATCACACCTATATCACTTTGTTGCTCATATGTTGTCATGATTGCCCAATTGTTACCCATGTATTTTCAAAATGCTCAGTTGTTGCCCATATACCCATATATGGTCACAATTGCCTGTTTGTTGCCCATGTATGACCAGAGTTGGCCATATATTGTCAAAATTGCCCAGTTGTTGTCTATATATGGTCACAATTGCCTGTTTGTTGCCCATGTATGGTCATAGTTGGCCAAATATTGTCAAACTTGGCAAGTTGTTGCCCATATATGGTCACAATTGGCTATTTGTTGACAATGTATGGTCACAGTCGCCCATATATTGTCAAAATTGCCCAGCTGTTGTCCATATATGGTCACAATTGCCTGTTTGTTGCCCATGTATAGTCATAGTTGGCCATATATTGTCAAAGTTGCCAAGTTGTTGCCCAGATTTGGTCACAACTGCCTGTTTGTTGCCCATGTATGGTCAGAGTTACCCAATGCCCATATATTGTCATAATTGCCCAGTTGTTGCCCATATATGGTCACAATTGCCTGTTGTTGCCCATGGATGCTCACAGTAGCCCATATATTGTCATATTTGCCCAGTTGTTGTCCATATATGGTTACAATTACCTGTTTGTTGGCCCTGTATGGTCAGAGTTGCCCATATATTGTCAAAATTGCCCATATATGGTTACAGTTGCCTTTTTGTTGCCCGTTTATTTTCTCAATTGCCTGTTTATTGCCACTGTATTGTCCCAACAGTCTATTTAAAGCTTGTGTATGGTTCCAGTTGTTCATTTATTACCTATGTATGGTCACAGTTGCCTTTTTTTTTGTCCATGTAGTGTCAAAATTGCCTGTTTATTGCCCATGTATTGTCTGTTTGTTGCCCACCAATATTCACAATTGTCAGTGTGCTGCCTATTTGCCCTTGTAGTACCACAGTTCAATTCTATGCTTCCATCTGCCTGAATGTGTGATTACATCAGACGTGTTTGGTTTGGGGATCAAAAGGTCCTTTCTGTAAAGGCCCATCATTATCAAACTATGCCCTTTAAAAAATGATAATTTGGTTATGCCTCCAACACTGGTCATGGCATGGCATTATACCCTTTGAAGAATCTCAGGTTTGTGGAGTTACATATGATCCAAAGTATGTCTTTGTGTCATTGGGCCTTCTGGGCATGAAGTAATGGCCACCAATCCAACATGTATATATATATATTGTATTTTCATGCCATCATGCTAAACAATTTGTATGTGTAACATACAGTTTTTTACTCTTATTTTTTACTCAGTTATTTACTCTTACAGAGATCACAGTACAACTCCTAAAAATCTGCTTTTCTCTCCAGAAGGACGGAACTATTTTGTTACTTCCTTGACTGACTTGTTAGATCAGAGATGACACAATCATGTAAATCTTGGTGCCTGTGCAGTTCTTGGCTATGTTAACAAATGTCTGACACAAATCAGTCTTCCTTTGGCTTCTCAGCTTGTGACTTGCTACAAATTTACAATATACAGTCTGAGGAATCATTGGCGGAGAGGAGACTGAGGAAATGCTCCCTCCTACCTGCAGCAAACTAATGACATCATTTCAGTCTAAGCAAAATCACTAAACTGGATTTCGGGAGCTCTTTTATTAATAAAAAGTTGAGTTTTTTCAGCGTGGGAGTAGATCACCAACTTTGGAATCTGTAGGTTGCAAATCAATGAACTAGCAACAACAGCCTAATTTCATGCCTCTAAGAGGAAAAAAATTCACATGTAGTTAAGCCCTTTAAGAGTAACTTGAACGCTATGGATGGATCAATCATCTAATCTCCAGTGCTGACCAGGACCACAATATGAAGCTTTGCCACCCTAACCTACCCAAGAACATTATCACCCTCATACATGTCGCTGTAGACAGTAGATGTACCTGTTTACCACTATCTACAGGTGTCTTCAGCATGGTGTATATGGTTATGTACAAGTGTCCACAGAATGGTGTCTACAGATATGTTCAGGTGTCTACAGCATAGTGTCTATGGATATGTACAAGTGTCTACAGAATAGTGTCTACAGATATGTTCAGGTGTCTATGAAATGGTGTCTATGATTATGTACAGCCAGATGTCTACTGAATGGTTTTTATAATCATCTACATGGGTCTACTGAAAGGTCTAAACGGTTATGTACAGCTGTCTACAGAATGGCGTTTACAGTTATGTACAGGGGTCTACTGAATAGTGTATGCAGTTCTGTACTGATGTCTACAGAATGGTGTCTACGGATATGTACAGAATGGTGTCTATGGTTATTTACAGGTGTCTACTTAATAGTGTATACAGTTCTGTACATGTGTCTACAGAATGGTATCAACAGGTATGTATTAGTGTCAGTAGAAAGGTGTCTACGGTTATTTACAGGTGTGTACAGAATGGTGTCTACTGTTATGTACAGGTGTCTACTGAATAGTGTATAAAGTTCTGTACAGGTGTCTACAGAATGGTGTCTACCTTTATCCATAGGTGTTTGCTGAATAGTATCTAGGGTTATGTACAAGGGTCTACAGAATGGTGTCTACGGTTTTCTACTGTTTTTTACAGAATAGTGTCTACAGCTATGTACAGATGTCTCTAGACGGGTGTCTATGGTTATTTTTAATTGTCTACAGAATGGTGTCTACCATTATCTAGAGGTGTCTACTGAATGGTGTCTATGATTATCTACAGGGGTCTACTGAACAGTCTATACAGTTATGTATAGGTGTCTGCAGAATGGTGTCTATCATTTTCTACAGGTGCTTACAGAATAGTGTCTACGGCTATATACAAGGGTCTACTGAATAGTGTCTACAGTTATTTACAGGGGTCTATTGAATAGTATCTACTGTTATCTACAGGGTCTACTGAATGGGCTATATGGCCTTGTACAGTTTTCTACAAAATGGTGTCTACAGTTATGTACAGGTGTCTACTGAATAGTGTCTATGGTTATTTACAGGAGTCTACTGAATAGTGTCTACGGTTATTTACAAGAGTCTACTAATTTATGTCTATGGTTATCTACAGGTGTCTACTGAATAGTGTCTACGGTTATCTATGGGGGTCTACTGAATAGTGTATACAGTTCTGTACAGGTGTCTACAGAATGGTGTCTACGGTTTGTACAGGTATCTATAGAATGGGGTCTACCTTCATCTTCAGGTGTTTGCTGAATAGTATCTAAGGTTAGGTACAAGGGTCTTTAGAATGGTGTCTACAGAATGGTGTCTACGGTTATCGAATGGTGTCTACAAAATGGTGTCTACAAAATAGTTTCTATGGTTATCGAATGGTGTCTACAGAATGATGTCTATGGCTATGTTCAGGTGTCTATGGAATGGTGTCTACGTTTAGGTACAAGTGTCTCCAGAATGCCCACATAGACACAGCTTAGTGTGTATAGTTTGGTTACTACCATTACTTTGCCCAGATCACTAAAGGACATTCATTCAGACAAAACTCAACTTGACTTTCTAAAAATCCTTGACAATGGAATTCTTTCTTCTTTCCTTCTTCCTTTTAGCCAGTAAAACCCAACTGCCAAATCCTAGAGGTCTGTTAGAGCATAATTCAGTTTACCTAAGCGGAAACTTCTTTGAATTAGAATGAATGAGAAGTTACGTGGCAGATGTTCAAATAAAACAATTCACCTCTTAGTTTTATAACTTGTTGGGCGTTGACCCCCAGACACTGGAAGGACTTGAAACTGCAAAGGGTTAAAAACACGAGGAGGGTGTGTGCAGTGACTGATGGTCAGATGTTTCAGCAACTCTGAATATGGGAACCTGGCAAACATGTATGATTTTTAGATGGACAGAAGATAGATAGATAGATAGATAGATAGATAGATAGATAGATAGATAGATAGATAGATAGATAGATAGATAGATAGATAGATAGATAGATAGATAGATAGATAGACATCTGTCTATCTAGCTGTCTGATTTTGTCATTCTCTCTTTATTATCTATGCATTTTATATATCTGTCTTCCTAACTTTCTATTAGATAGATAGATAGATCTATCTCACTCTATCTATTTGTCTATCCCATATGTGTCTATGTATTTAGGCAATAGACAGAAAGTTAGAAAGGCAATGATCTATATAAGTAAATAATAATAATAATAATACAAGATACATAGATGATTAAGAGAATGATAAGAGTGGATGGATAGCTATCTATCTCGCGTTATCTATCTATCTATCTATCTATCTATCTATCTATCTATCTATCTATCTATCTAGCTATCTTTCTTTCCTCTACCCTATAAGTATGTTTCTATTTAGGTAATAGAAAGTTTGACAGAGATATTAGATACATAGTTGAGAAAAAGAATGTCAAAAGTAGATAGATAGATAGATAGATAGATAGATAGATAGATAGATAGATAGATAGATAGATAGATAGATAGATAGATAGATAAAGTGAGATAGATCTATCTATCTATCTATCTATCTATCTATCTATCTATCTATCTATCTATCTATCTATCTATCTATCTAGATATCCATCAACTCTTGTCATTCTCTTAATCATCTATGTATCTTATATGCCTTTCTAACTTTCTGTCTATTATCTACATACATAGACACATATGGGATAGACAAATAGATAAATGGATTCATAGATAGATAGATAGATAGATAGATAGATAGATAGATAGATAGATAGATAGATAATATGTCTTGCTCTATCTCTTGTAGAGGAAAGAAAGATAGATAGATAGATAGATAGATAGATAGATAGATAGATAGATAGATAGATAGATAGATAGATAGAGCGACATCTATCTATCTATCTATCTATCTATCTATCTATCTATCTATCTATCTATATAAGTAAATAATAATAATGACAAGAGTGGATGGATAGATAGATAGATAGATAGATAGATAGATAGATAGATAGATAGATAGATAGATAGATAGATAGATAGATAGATAGACAGATAGATCTATTTCGCTTTATCTATCTATCTAGCTATCTGTCTTTCTTACCTCTACCCCATAAGTATGTATCTATTTAGGTAATAGAAAGTTTGACAGAGATATCAGATACATAGATGAGAAAAAGAATGTCAGAAGTAGATAGATAGATAGATAGATAGATAGATAGATAGATAGATAGATAGATAAAGCGAGATAGATCTATCTATCTATCTATCTATCTATCTATCTATCTATCTATCTATCTATCTATCTATCTATCTATCTATCTATCTATCTATCTATCTCTCTATCTATCCATCAACTCTTGTCAATCATCTTAATCATCTATGTATCTTATATCTTATATGCCTTTCTAAGTTTCTGTCTATTATCTAAATACATAGACACATATGGGATAGACAAATAGATAGATGTATTCATAGATAGATAGATAAATAGATAGATAGATAGATAGATAGATAGATAGATAGATAGATAGATAGATAGATAGATAGAGCAAGATCGCTCTATCTATCTATCTAATAGAAAGTTAGGAAGATATATGAAATGCATAGATAATTAAGAGAGAATGACAAAATCAGATAGATAGAAAGAAAGATAGATAGACATCTGTCTATCTATCTATCTATCTATCTATCTATCTATCTATCTATCTATCTATCTATCTATCTATCTACTATCTATCTATGATTGGATGAAAATGTGAGTGAATGTTTCCCCCCCTGCATTAGTCAGTGTCCCCCCCTGGGAATGCTCCTGCTAGTGTGTAGTATTGCACAGGTCCGGGGATATGGGATGACAGTGATGAGAAGGAATAATTACCTATGCAGTGCAGAATGCAGATGAAGGATGGTGGAACAATCCGTCTCTCTGTCCCCGGTGTCCTGGCTGCGTCCGTCTGTCCTGGTTGGGATGAGGACAGGGAAGGAGAAGTTTAGTGGAGCTCCTCTGCAGACTTCAGTGGATGTTGCAGTAGGGCAATGCAGAGGTGAATTGCAGTTTTCCTCAGTATCCCGGATCCTCTGCCAGGATCTAGTGTTACACCGAGAGCTCAGCAGTCTGCTCCTCTCCCCCCACCCCAACCTTCTCCTCTTCTTCTCTGTCTGCTCTTTATTTCCTTCTGTCTATCTCTCTCTTTCTTTCTATCCCTCTGACTTACACTTATCTCCTTTTGTGTAAAGAGCTCAAATCTCAACTCTCATTTTTTTTCTGTTTTTTTATTTTTATTTTATCTATCTATTTATCTACCTATCAATGTTATCGTCTCTTCTCTTCTCTTTTCTCAGTTCTTTCTTTCTTTCTTTCTTTCTTTCTTTCTTTCTTTCTTTCTTTCTTTCTTTCTTTCTTTCTTTCTTTCTTTCTTTCTTTCTTTCTTTCTTTCTCCCTTCCTCCCTTCCTCACTATCTATCTATCTATCTATCTATCTATCTA